>JBBPBS010000177.1:302337-352129 GCA_037974835.1 Cicer judaicum
TTATCATGTCCAATTAGGGTTTCTAACCAATCTTTTGCATCCAATTCGTGTTTTTGTGTCATTGGATGAACATTTAGGTCATTTTCGTCCTCCCTACACCTAATCTTGTCCAATTAGGGTTTTTAACCAATCTTGTGCATCCAATAGGTGTTTTTGTGTCAGTGGATGAACATTTAGGTCATTTTCGTCCTCCCTAGGCTTATGCTTGTCCAATTAGGGTTTCTAACCAATCTTGTGCATCCACTAGTTGTGTTTGTGTCATTGGATGAACATTTAGGTCATTTTCGTCCTCCCTAAACTTAATTTTGTCCAATTAGGGCTTCTAACCAATCTTGTGCATCCAATAGGTGTTTTTGTATCATTGGATGAACAGTTAGGTCATTTTCGTCCTCCCTAGGCTAATTTTTGTCCAATTAGGGTTTTTAACCTATCTTGTCCATCCAATAGGTGTTTTATGTCATTGGATGAACATTTAGGTCATTTTCGTCCTTCCTACACTTTATCTTGTCCAATTAGGGTTTCTAACCAATCTTGTGCATCCAATTGGTGTTTTTGTGTCATTGGATGAACATTTAGGTCATTTTCGTCCTCCCTACACTTAATCTTATCCAATTAGGGTTATTAACCAATCTTGTCCATCCAATACGTGTTTTGTGTCATTGGATGAACATCTAGGTCATTTTCGTCCTCCCTACACTTTATCTTGCCCAATTAGGGTTTCTAACCAATCTTGTGCATCCAATAGGTGTTTTTGTGTCATTGGTTGAACAATTAGGTCATTTTCGTCCTCCCTTGGCTAATTCTTGTCCAATTAGGATTTTTAACCAATCTTGTGCATCCAATAGGAATTTTTGTGTCATTGGATGAACAATTAGGTCATTTTGGTCCTCCCTACACCTAATCTTGTCCAATTAGGGTTTTTAACCAATCTTGTGCATCCAATAGGTGTTTTTGTGTCAGTGGATGAACATTTAGGTCATTTTCATCCTCCCTAGGCTTATGCTTGTCCAATTAGGGTTTCTAACCAATCTTGTGCATCCAATAGTTGTGTTTGTGTCATTGGATGAACATTTAGGTCATTTTCGTCCTCCCTAAAATTAATCTTGTCCAATTAGGGTTTTTAACCAATATTGTGCATCCAATAGGTGTTTTGTGTCATTGGATGAATATTACGATCATTTTCGTCCTCCCTACTCTTAATCTTGTCCAATTAGGGTTTTTAACTAATCTTGTGCATCCAATAGGTGTTTTGTGTCATTGGATGAACATTTAGGTCATTTTCGTCCTCCCTACACTTTATCGTGTCCAATTAGGGTTTCTAACCAATCTTTTGCATCCAATTGGTGTTTTTGTGTCATTGGATGAACATTTAGGTCATTTTCGTCCTCCCTACACCTAATCTTGTCCAATTAGGGTTATTAACCAATCTTGTGCATCCAATAGGTGTTTTTGTGTCATTGGATGAACATTTAGGTCATTTTGGTCCTCCCCAAAGCTAATCTTGTCCAATTAGGGTTTTTAACCAATCTTGTGCATCCAATAGGTGTTTTTGTGTCAGTGGATGAACATTTAGGTCATTTTCATCCTCCCTAGGCTTATGCTTATCCAATTACGGTTTCTAACCAATCTTGTGCATCCAATAGTTGTGTTTGTGTCATTGGATGAACATTTAGGTCATTTTCGTCCTCCTTATCCTTAATCTTGTCCAATTAGGGTTTCTAACCAATCTTGTCCATCCAATAGGAGTTTTTGTGTCATTGGATGAACAATTAAATCCTTTTCGTCCTCCCTAGGGTAATTCTTGTCCAATTAGGGTTTTTGACCTATCTTGTCCATCCAATAGGTGTTTTGTGTCATTGGATGAATATTTAGGTCATTTTCGTCCTCCCTACACTTAATCTTATCCAATTAGGGTTATTAACCAATCTTGTGCATCCAATAGGTGTTTTGTGTCATTGGATGAACATTTAGGTCATTTTCGTCCTCCCTACACTTTATCTTGCCCATTTAGGGTTTCTAACCAATCTTATGCATCCAATAGGTGTTTTTGTGTCATTGGTTGAACAATTAGGTCATTTTCGTCCTCCCTAGGCTAATTCCTGTCCAATTAGGGTTTTTAACCAATCTTGTGCATCCAATAGGTGTTTTGTGTCATTGGATGAATATTAAGGTCATTTTCGTCCTCCCTACTCTTAATCTTGTCCAATTAGGGTTTTTAACTAATCTTGTGCATCCAATAGGTGTTTTGTGTCATTGGATGAACATTTAGGTCATTTTCGTCCTCCCTACACTTTATCATGTCCAATTAGGGTTTCTAACCAATCTTTTGCATCCAATTCGTGTTTTTGTGTCATTGGATGAACATTTAGGTCATTTTCGTCCTCCCTACACCTAATCTTGTCCAATTAGGGTTTTTAACCAATCTTGTGCATCCAATAGGTGTTTTTGTGTCAGTGGATGAACATTTAGGTCATTTTCATCCTCCCTAGGCTTATGCTTGTCCAATTAGGGTTTCTAACCAATCTTGTGCATCCACTAGTTGTGTTTGTGTCATTGGATGAACATTTAGGTCATTTTCGTCCTACCTAAACTTAATTTTGTCCAATTAGGGCTTCTAACCAATCTTGTGCATCCAATAGGTGTTTTTGTGTCATTGGATGAACATTTAGGTCATTTTCGTCCTCCCTTGGCTAATTCTTGTCCAATTAGGATTTTTAACCAATCTTGTGCATCCAATAGGAGTTTTTGTGTCATTGGATGAACAATTAGGTCATTTTGGTCCTCCCTACACCTAATCTTGTCCAATTAGGGTTTTTAACCAATCTTGTGCATCCAATAGGTGTTTTTGTGTCAGTGGATGAACATTTAGGTCATTTTCATCCTCCCTAGGCTTATGCTTGTCCAATTAGGGTTTCTAACCAATCTTGTGCATCCAATAGTTGTGTTTGTGTCATTGGATGAACATTTAGGTCATTTTCGTCCTCCCTACACTTAATCTTATCCAATTAGGGTTATTAACCAATCTTGTCCATCCAATACGTGTTTTGTGTCATTGGATGAACATCTAGGTCATTTTCGTCCTCCCTACACTTTATCTTGCCCAATTAGGGTTTCTAACCAATCTTGTGCATCCAATAGGTGTTTTTGTGTCATTGGTTGAACAATTAGGTCATTTTCGTCCTCCCTTGGCTAATTCTTGTCCAATTAGGATTTTTAACCAATCTTGTGCATCCAATAGGAGTTTTTGTGTCATTGGATGAACAATTAGGTCATTTTAGTCCTACCTAGGCTAATTCTTGTCCAATTAGGGTTTTTAACCAATCTTGTGCATCCAATAGGTGTATTGTGTCATTGGATGAATATTTAGGTCATTTTCGTCCTCCCTACTCTTAATCTTGTCCGATTAGGGTTTTTAACCAACCTTGTGCATCCAATAGGTGTTTTGTGTCATTGGATGAACATTTAGGTCATTTTCGTCCTCCCTACACTTTATCTTGTCCAATTAGGGTTTCTAACCAATCTTGTGCATCCAATTGGTGTTTTTGTGTCATTGGATGAACATTTAGGTCATTTTCGTCCTCCCTACACTTAATCTTGTCCAATTAGGGTTTTTAACCAATCTTGTGCATCCAATAGGTGTTTTTGTGTCAGTGGATGAACATTTAGGTCATTTTCATCCTCCCTAGGCTTATGCTTGTCCAATTAGGGTTTCTAACCAATCTTGTGCATCCAATAGTTGTGTTTGTGTCATTGGATGAACATTTAGGTCATTTTCGTCCTCCCTAAACTTAATCTTGTCCAATTAGGGCTTCTAACCAATATTGTGCATCTAATAGGTGTTTTTGTGTCATTGGATGAACAGTTAGGTCATTTTCGTCCTGCCTAGGCTAATTCTGGTCCAATTAGGGTTTTTAACCTATCTTGTCCATCCAATAGGTGTTTTGTGTAATTGGATGAATATTTAGGTCATTTCCGTCCTCCCTACACTTAATCTTATCCAATTAGGGTTATTAACCAATCTTGTGCATCCAATAGGTGTTTTGTGTCATTGGATGAACATTTAGGTCATTTTCGTCCTCCCTACACTTAATCTTATCCAATTAGGGTTATTAACCAATCTTGTGCATCCAATAGGTGTTTTGTGTCATTGGATGAACATTTAGGTCATTTTCGTCCTTCCTACACTTTATCTTGTCCAATTAGGGTTTCTAACCAATCTTGTGCATCCAATTGGTGTTTTTGTGTCATTGGATGAACATTTAGGTCATTTTGGTCCTCCCTACACCTAATCTTGTCCAATTAGGGTTTTTAACCAATCTTGTGCATCCAATAGGTGTTTTTGAGTCAGTGGATGAACATTTAGGTCATTTTCATCCTCCCTAGGCTTATGCTTGTCCAATTAGGGTTTCTAACCAATCTTGTGCATCCAATAGTTGTGTTTGTGTCATTGGATGAACATTTAGGTCATTTTCGTCCTCCCTAAAATTAATCTTGTCCAATTAGGGTTTTTAACCAATATTGTGCATCCAATAGGTGTTTTGTGTCATTGGATGAATATTAAGGTCATTTTCGTCCTCCCTACTCTTAATCTTGTCCAATTAGGGTTTTTAACTAATCTTGTGCATCCAATAGGTGTTTTGTGTCATTGGATGAACATTTAGGTCATTTTCGTCCTCCCTACAGTTTATCTTGTCCAATTAGGGTCTCTAACCAATCTTTTGCATCCAATTGGTGTTTTTGTGTCATTGGATGAACATTTAGGTCATTTTCGTCCTCCCTACACCTAATCTTGTCCAATTAGGGTTTTTAACCAATCTTGTGCATCCAATAGGTGTTTTGTTCCATTGGATGAACATTTAGGTCATTTTCGTCCTCCCTACACTTTATCTTGCCATTTAGGGTTTCTAACCAATCTTATGGATCCAATAGGTGTTTTTGTGTCATTGGTTGAACAATTAGGTCATTTTCGTCCTCCCTAGGCTAATTCTTGTACAATTAGGATTTTTAACCAATCTTGTGCATCCAATAGGTGTTTTTGTGTCATTGGATGAACAATTAGGTCATTCTCGTCCTTCCTAGGCTTATTCTTGTCCAATAAGGGTTTTTAACCAATCTTGTGCATCCAATAGGTGTTTTTGTCTCAATGGATGAACATTTAGGTCATTTTCATCCTACCTAGGCTTATACTTGTCCATTTAGGGTTTCTAACCAATCTTGTGCATCCACTAGTTGTGTTTGTGTCATTGGATGAACATTTAGGTCATTTTCGTCCTCCCTAAACTTAATCTTGTCCAATTAGGGCTTCTAACCAATCTTGTGCATCCAATAGGTGTTTTTGTGTCATTGGATGAACAGTTAGGTCATTTTCGTCCTCCCTAGGCTAATTTTTGTCCAATTAGGGTTTTTAACCTATCTTGTCCATCCAATAGGTGTTTTATGTCATTGGATGAATATTTAGGTCATTTTCGTCCTTCCTACACTTTATCTTTTCCAATTAGGGTTTCTAACCAATCTTGTGCATCCAATTGGTGTTTTCTGTCATCGGATGAACATTTAGGTCATTTTCGTCCTCCCTACACTTTATCTTGTCCAATTAAGGTTTCTAACCAATCTTGTACATCCAATTGCTGTTTTTGTGTCATTGGATGAACATTTAGGTCATTTTCGTCCTCCGTACACCTAATCTTGTCCAATTAGGGTTTTTAACCAATCTTGTGCATCCAATAGATGTTTTTTGTATCAATGGATGAACATTTAGGTCATTTTCATCCTCCTTAGGCTTATGCTTGTCCAATTAGGGTTTCTAACCAATCTTGTGCATCCAATAGTTGTGTTTGTGTCATTGGATGAACATTTAGGTCATTTTCGTCCTCCCTACGCTAATTCTTGTCCAATTAGGGTTTTTAACCTATCTTGTCCATCCAATAGGTGTTTTGTGTCATTGGATGAATATTTAGGTCATTTTCGTCCTCCCTACACTTAATCTTATCCAATTAGGGTTATTAACCAATCTTTTGCATCCAATAGGTGTTTTGTGTCATTGGATGAACATTTAGGTCATTTTCATCCTCCCTACACTTTATGTTGCCCAATTAATGTTTCTAACCAATCTTGTGCATCCAATAGGTATTTTTGTGTCATTGGTTGAACAATTAGGTCATTTTCGTCCTCCCTTGGCTAATTCTTCTCCAATTAGGATTTTTTACAATTCTTGTGCATCCAATAGGTGTTTTTGTGTCATTGGATGAACAATTAGGTCATTTTCGTCCTCCCTAGGCTAATTCTTGTCCAATTAGGGTTTTTAACCAATCTTGTGCATCCAATAGGTGTATTGTGTCATTGGATGAATACTTAGGTCATTTTCGTCCTCCCTACACTTAATCTTGTCCAATTAGGGTTATTAACCAATCTTGTGCATCCAATAGGTGTTTTGTTCAATTGGATGAACATTTAGGTCATTTTCGTCCTCCCTACACTTTATCTTGCCATTTAGGGTTTCTAACCAATCTTATGGATCCAATAGGTGTTTTTGTGTCATTGGTTGAACAATTAGGTCATTTTCGTCCTCCCTAGGCTAATTCTTGTACAATTAGGATTTTTAACCAATCTTGTGCATCCAATAGGTGTTTTTGTGTCATTGGATGAACAATTAGGTCATTCTCGTCCTTCCTAGGCTTATTCTTGTCCAATAAGGGTTTTTAACCAATCTTGTGCATCCAATAGGTGTTTTTGTGTCAGTGGATGAACATTTAGGTCATTTTCATCCTACCTAGGCTTATACTTGTCCAATTAGGGTTTCTAACCAATCTTGTGCATCCACTAGTTGTGTTTGTGTCATTGGATGAACATTTAGGTCATTTTCGTCCTCCCTAAACTTAATCTTGTCCAATTAGGGCTTCTAACCAATCTTGTGCATCCAATAGGTGTTTTTGTGTCATTGGATGAACAGTTAGGTCATTTTCGTCCTCCCTAGGCTAATTCTGGTCCAATTAGGGTTTTTAACCTATCTTGTCCATCCAATAGGTGTTTTGTGCCATTTGATGAATATTTAGGTAATTTCCGTCCTCCCTACACTTAATCTTATCCAATTAGGGTTATTAACCAATCTTGTGCACCCAATAGGTGTTTTGTGTCATTGGATGAAAATTTATGTCATTTTCGACCTCCCAACACTTAATCTTATCCAATTACGGTTATTAACCAATCTTGTGCATCCAATAGGTGTTTTTGTGTCATTGGATGAACATTTAGGTCATTTTCGTCCTCCCCACAGCTAATCTTGTCCAATTAGGGTTTATAACCAATCTTGTGCATCCAATAGGTGTTTTTGTGTCAATGGATGAACATTTAGGTCATTTTCATCCTCCCTAGGCTTATGCTTATCCAATTATGGTTTCTAACCAATCTTGTGCATCCAATAGTTGTATTTGTGTCATTGGATGAACATTTAAGTCATTTTCGTCCTCCCTAAACTTAATCTTGTCCAATTAGGGTTTCTAACCAATCTTGTCCATCCAATAGGTGTTTTTGTGTCATTGGATGAACAATTAAATCCTTTTCGTCCTCCCTAGGCTAATTGTTGTCCAATTAGGGTTTTTAACCTATCTTGTCCATCCATTAGGTGTTTTGTGTCATTGGATGAACATTTAGGTCATTTTTGTCTTCCCTACAGTTTATCTTGACCAATTAGGGTTTCTAACCAATCTTGTGAATCCAATACGTGTTTTTGTGTCATTGGATGAACAATTAGGTCATTTTCGTCCTCCATAGGCTAATTCTTGTCCAATTAGGGTTTTTAACCTATCTTGTCCATCCAATAGGTGTTTTGTGTCATTGGATGAATATTTAGGTCATTTTCGTCCTCCCTACACTTAATGTTATCCAATTAGTGTTATTAACCAATCTTGTGCATCCAATAGGTGTTTTGTGTCATTGGATGAACATTTAGGTCATTTTCGTCCTCCCTACACTTTATCTTGCCCATTTAGGGTTTCTAACCAATCTTATGCATCCAATAGGTGTTTTTGTGTCATTGGTTGAACAATTAGGTCATTTTCATCCTCCCTAGGCTAATTCTTGTCCAATTAGGATGTTTAACTAATCTTGTGCATCCAATAGGAGTTTTTGTGTCATTGGATGAACAATTAGGTCATTTTCGTCCTCCCTAGGCTAATTCCTGTCCAATTAGGGTTTTTAACCAATCTTGTGCATCCAATAGGTGTTTTGTGTCATTGGATGAATATTAAGGTCATTTTCGTCCTCCCTACTCTTAATCTTGTCCAATTAGGGTTTTTAACTAATCTTGTGCATCCAATAGGTGTTTTGTGTCATTGGATGAACATTTAGGTCATTTTCGTCCTCCCTACACTTTATCATGTCCAATTAGGGTTTCTAACCAATCTTTTGCATCCAATTCGTGTTTTTGTGTCATTGGATGAACATTTAGGTCATTTTCGTCCTCCCTACACCTAATCTTGTCCAATTAGGGTTTTTAACCAATCTTGTGCATCCAATAGGTGTTTTTGTGTCAGTGGATGAACATTTAGGTCATTTTCATCCTCCCTAGGCTTATGCTTGTCCAATTAGGGTTTCTAACCAATCTTGTGCATCCACTAGTTGTGTTTGTGTCATTGGATGAACATTTAGGTCATTTTCGTCCTACCTAAACTTAATTTTGTCCAATTAGGGCTTCTAACCAATCTTGTGCATCCAATAGGTGTTTTTGTGTCATTGGATGAACATTTAGGTCATTTTCGTCCTCCCTTGGCTAATTCTTGTCCAATTAGGATTTTTAACCAATCTTGTGCATCCAATAGGAGTTTTTGTGTCATTGGATGAACAATTAGGTCATTTTGGTCCTCCCTACACCTAATCTTGTCCAATTAGGGTTTTTAACCAATCTTGTGCATCCAATAGGTGTTTTTGTGTCAGTGGATGAACATTTAGGTCATTTTCATCCTCCCTAGGCTTATGCTTGTCCAATTAGGGTTTCTAACCAATCTTGTGCATCCAATAGTTGTGTTTGTGTCATTGGATGAACATTTAGGTCATTTTCGTCCTCCCTACACTTAATCTTATCCAATTAGGGTTATTAACCAATCTTGTCCATCCAATACGTGTTTTGTGTCATTGGATGAACATCTAGGTCATTTTCGTCCTCCCTACACTTTATCTTGCCCAATTAGGGTTTCTAACCAATCTTGTGCATCCAATAGGTGTTTTTGTGTCATTGGTTGAACAATTAGGTCATTTTCGTCCTCCCTTGGCTAATTCTTGTCCAATTAGGATTTTTAACCAATCTTGTGCATCCAATAGGAGTTTTTGTGTCATTGGATGAACAATTAGGTCATTTTCGTCCTCCATAGGCTAATTCTTTTCCAATTAGGGTTTTTAACCTATCTTGTCCATCCAATAGGTGTTTTGTGTCATTGGATGAATATTTAGGTCATTTTCGTCCTCCCTACACTTAATCTTATCCAATTAGGGTTATTAACCAATCTTGTGCATCCAATAGGTGTTTTGTGTCATTGGATGAACATTTAGGTCATTTTCGTCCTCCCTACACTTAATCTTATCCAATTAGGGTTATTAACCAATCTTGTGCATCCAATAGGTGTTTTGTGTCATTGGATGAACATTTAGGTCATTTTCGTCCTTCCTACACTTTATCTTGTCCAATTAGGGTTTCTAACCAATCTTGTGCATCCAATTGGTGTTTTTGTGTCATTGGATGAACATTTAGGTCATTTTGGTCCTCCCTACACCTAATCTTGTCCAATTAGGGTTTTTAACCAATCTTGTGCATCCAATAGGTGTTTTTGAGTCAGTGGATGAACATTTAGGTCATTTTCATCCTCCCTAGGCTTATGCTTGTCCAATTAGGGTTTCTAACCAATCTTGTGCATCCAATAGTTGTGTTTGTGTCATTGGATGAACATTTAGGTCATTTTCGTCCTCCCTAGGCTAATTCTTGTCCAATTAGGGTTTTTAACCTATCTTGTCCATCCAATAGGTGTTTTGTGTCATTGGATGAACATTTAGGTCATTTTCGTCTTCCCTACTCTTAATCTTGTCCAATTAGGGTTTCTAACCAATCTTGTACATCCAATTGGTGTTTTTGTGTCATTGGATGAACATTTAGGTCATTTTCGTCCTCCGTACACCTAATCTTGTCCAATTAGGGTTTTTAACCAATCTTGTGCATCCAATAGATGTTTTTGTGTCAGTGGATGAACATTTAGGTCATTTTCATCCTCCTTAGGCTTATGCTTGTCCAATTAAGGTTTCTAACCAATCTTGTGCATCCAATAGTTGTGTTTGTGTTATTGGATGAACATTTAGGTCATTTTCGTCCTCCCTACTCTTAATCTTGTCCAATTAGGGTTTTTAACCAATCTTGTGCATCCAATAGGTGTTTTCTGTCATTGGATGAATATTTAGGTCATTTTCGTCCTCCCTAGGCTTATGCTTGTCCAATTAGGGTTTTTAACCAATCTTGTGCATCCAATAGGTGTTTTCTGTCATTGGATGAACATTTAGGTCATTTTCGTCCTCCCTACACTTTATCTTGTCCAATTAGGGTTTCTAACCAATCTTGTGCATCCAATTGGTGTTTTTGTGTCATTGGATGAACATTTAGCTCATTTTCGTCCTCCCTACACCTAATCTTGTCCAATTAGGGTTTTTAACCAATCTTGTGCATCCAATAGGTGTTTTTGTGTCAGTGGATGAACATTTAGGTCATTTTCATCCTCCCTAGGCTTATGCTTGTCCAATTAGGGTTTCTAACCAATCTTGTGCATCCAATAGTTGTGTTTGTGTCATTGGATGAACATTTAGGTCATTTTCGTCCTCCCTAAACTTAATCTTGTCCAATTAGGGCTTCTAACCAATCTTGTGCATCCAATAGGTGTTTTTGTGTCATTGGATGAACAGTTAGGTCATTTTCGTCCTCCCTAGGCTAATTTTTGTCCAATTAGGGTTTTTAACCTATCTTGTCCATCCAATAGGTGTTTTATGTCATTGGATGAATATTTAGGTCATTTTCGTCCTTCCTACACTTTATCTTTTCCAATTAGGGTTTCTAACCAATCTTGTCCATCCAATTGGTGTTTTTGTGTCATTGGATGAACATTTAGGTCATTTTCGTCCTCCCTACACTTAATCTTATCCAATTAGGGTTAGTAACCAATCTTGTCCATCCAACACGTGTTTTGTGTCATTGGATGAACATTTAGGTCATTTTCGTCCTCCCTACACTTTATCTTGCCCAATTAGGGTTTCTAACCAATCTTGTGCATCCAATAGGTGTTTTTGTGTCATTGGTTGAACAATTAGGTCATTTTCGTCCTCCCTTGGCTAATTCTTGTCCAATTAGGATTTTTAACCAATCTTGTGCATCCAATAGGTGTTTTTGTGTTAGTGGATGAACATTTAGGTCATTTTCATCCTACCTAGGCTTATACTTGTCCAATTAGGGTTTCTAACCAATCTTTTGCATCCACTAGTTGTGTTTGTGTCATTGGATAAACATTTAGGTCATTTTCGTCCTCCCTAAACTTAATCTTGTCCAATTAGGGCTTCTAACCAATCTTGTGCATCCAATAGGTGTTTTTGTGTCATTGGATGAACAGTTAGGTCATTTTCGTCCTCCCTAGGCTAATTTTTGTCCAATTAGGGTTTTTAACCTATCTTGTCCATCCAATAGGTGTTTTATGTCATTGGATGAATATTTAGGTCATTTTCGTCCTTCCTACACTTTATCTTGTCCAATTAGGGTTTCTAACCAATCTTGTACATCCAATTGGTGTTTTTGTGTCATTGGATGAACATTTAGGTCATTTTCGTCCTCCTTACACTTAATCTTATCCAATTAGGGTTAGTAACCAATCTTGTCCATCCAATACGTGTTTTGTGTCATTGGATGAACATTTAGGTCATTTTCGTCCTCCCTACACTTTATCTTGCCCAATTAGGGTTTCTAACCAATCTTGTGCATCCAATAGGTGTGTTTGTTTCATTGGTTGAACAATTAGGTCATTTCCGTCCTCCCTTGGCTAATTCTTGTCCAATTAGGATTTTTAACCAATCTTGTTCATCCAATAGGAGTTTTTGTGTCATTGGATGAACAATTAGGTCATTTTCGTCCTCCCTCACCTAATTCTTGTCCAATTAGGGTTTTTAACGAATCTTGTGCATCCAATAGGTGTTTTGTGTCATTGGATGAATATTTAGGTCATTTTCGTCCTCCCTACACTTTATCTTGCCCATTTAGGGTTTTTAACCAATCTTGTGCATCCAATAGGTGTTTTTGTGTCAGTGGATGAACATTTAGGTCATTTTGATCCTCCCTAGGCTTATGCTTGTCCAATTAGGGTTTCTAACCAATCATTTCCATCCAATTGGTGTTTTTGTGTCATTGGATTAACATTTAGGTCATTTTCGTCCTCCTTATACTTAATCTTGTCCAATTAGGGTTTCTAACCAATCTTGTCCATCCAATAGGTGTTTTTGTGTCATTGGATGAACAATTAAATCCTTTTCGTCCTCCCTAGGCTAATTCTTGTCCAATTAGGGTTTTTGACCTCTTGTCCATCCAATAGGTGTTTTGTGTCATTGGATGAACATTTAGGTCATTTTCGTCCTCCCTACACTTTATCTTGCCCATTTAGGGTTTTTAACCAATCTTGTGCATCCAATAGGTGTTTTTGTGTCAGTGGATGAACATTTAGGTCATTTTGATCCTCCCTAGGCTTATGCTTGTCCAATTAGGGTTTCTAACCAATCTTGTGCATCCAATAGTTGTGTTTGTGTCATTGGATGAACATTTAGGTCATTTTCGTCCTCCCTAAACTTAATCTTGTCCAATTAGGGCTTCTAACCAATATTGTGCATCTAATAGGTGTTTTTGTGTCATTGGATGAACAGTTAGGTCATTTTCGTCCTGCCTAGGCTAATTCTGGTCCAATTAGGGTTTTTAACCTATCTTGTCCATCCAATAGGTGTTTTGTGTCATTGGATGAATATTTAGGTCATTTCCGTCCTCCTTACACTTAATCTTATCCAATTAGGGTTATTAACCAATCTTGTGCATCCAATAGGTTTTTTGTGTCATTGGATGAACATTTAGGTCATTTTCGTCCTCCCTACACTTAATCTTATCCAATTAGGGTTATTAACCAATCTTGTGCATCCAATAGGTGTTTTGTGTCATTGGATGAACATTTAGGTCATTTTCGTCCTTCCTACACTTTATCTTGTCCAATTAGGGTTTCTAACCAATCTTGTGCATCCAATTGGTGTTTTTGTGTCATTGGATGAACATTTAGGTCATTTTGGTCCTCCCTACACCTAATCTTGTCCAATTAGGGTTTTTAACCAATCTTGTGCATCCAATAGGTGTTTTTGTGTCAGTGGATGAACATTTAGGTCATTTTCATCCTCCCTAGGCTTATGCTTGTCCAATTAGGGTTTCTAACCAATCTTGTGCATCCAATAGTTGTGTTTGTGTCATTGGATGAACATTTAGGTCATTCTCGTCCTCCCTAAAATTAATCTTGTCCAATTAGGGCTTCTAACCAATATTGTGCATCTAATAGGTGTTTTTGTGTCATTGGATGAACAGTTAGGTCATTTTCGTCCTGCCTAGGCTAATTCTGGTCCAATTAGGGTTTCTAACCAATCTTGTGCATCCAATTGGTGTTTTGTGTAATTGGATGAATATTTAGGTCATTTCCGTTCTCCCTACACTTAATCTTATCCAATTAGGGTTATTAACCAATCTTGTGCATCCAATAGGTGTTTTGTGTCATTTGATGAACATTTAGGTCATTTTCGTCCTTCCTACACTTTATCTTGTCCAATTAGGGTTTCTAACCAATCTTGTGCATCCAATTGGTGTTTTTGTGTCATTGGATGAACATTTAGGTCATTTTGGTCCTCCCTACACCTAATCTTGTCCAATTAGGGTTTTTAACCAATCTTGTGCATCCAATAGGTGTTTTTGAGTCAGTGGATGAACATTTAGGTCATTTTCATCCTCCCTAGGCTTATGCTTGTCCAATTAGGGTTTCTAACCAATCTTGTGCATCCAATAGTTGTGTTTGTGTCATTGGATGAACATTTAGGTCATTTTCGTCCTCCCTAAAATTAATCTTGTCCAATTAGGGCTTCTAACCAATATTGTGTATCTAATAGGTGTTTTTGTGTCATTGGATGAACAGTTAGGTCATTTTTGTCCTGCCTAGGCTAATTCTGGTCCAATTAGGGTTTTTAACCTATCTTGTCCATCCAATAGGTGTTTTGTGTAATTGGATGAATATTTAGGTCATTTCCGTCCTCCCTACACTTAATCTTATCCAATTAGGGTTATTAACCAATCTTGTGCATCCAATAGGTGTTTTGTGTCATTGGATGAACATTTAGGTCATTTTCGTCCTCCCTACACTTAATCTTATCCAATTAGGGTTATTAACCAATCTTGTGCATCCAATATGTGTTTTTGTGTCATTGGATGAACATTTAGGTCATTTTGGTCCTCCCCAAAGCTAATCTTGTCCAATTAGGGTTTTTAACCAATCTTGTGCATCCAAAAATTGTTTTTTTGTCAGTGGATGAACATTTAGGTCATTTTCATCCTCCCTAGGCTTATGCTTATCCAATTTGGGTTTCTAACCAATCTTGTGCATCCAATAGTTGTGTTTGTGTCATTGGATGAACATTTAGGTCATTTTCGTCCTCCTTATACTTAATCTTGTCCAATTAGGGTTTCTAACCAATCTTGTCCATCCAATAGGTGTTTTTGTGTCATTGGATGAACAATTAAATCCTTTTCGTCCTCCCTAGGGTAATTCTTGTCCAATTAGGGTTTTTGACCTATCTTGTCCATCCAATAGGTGTTTTGTGTCATTGGATGAATATTTAGGTCATTTTCGTCCTCCCTACACTTAATCTTATCCAATTAGGGTTATTAACCAATCTTGTGCATCCAATAGGTGTTTTGTGTCATATGATGAACATTTAGGTCATTTTCGTCCTCCCTACACTTTATCTTGCCCATTTAGGGTTTCTAACCAATCTTATGCATCCAATAGGTGTTTTTGTGTCATTGGTTGAACAATTAGGTCATTTTCGTCCTCCCTAGGCTAGTTCTTGTCCAATTAGGATGTTTAACCAATCTTGTGCATCCAATAGGAGTTTTTGTGTCATTGGATGAACAATTAGGTCATTTTCGTCCTCCCTAGGCTAATTCCTGTCCAATTAGGGTTTTTAACCAATCTTGTGCATCCAATAGGTGTTTTGTGTCATTGGATGAATATTAAGGTCATTTTCGTCCTCCCTACTCTTAATCTTGTCCAATTAGGGTTTTTAACTAATCTTGTGCATCCAATAGGTGTTTTGTGTCATTGGATGAACATTTAGGTCATTTTCGTCCTCCCTACACTTATCATGTCCAATTAGGGTTTCTAACCAATCTTTTGCATCCAATTCGTGTTTTTGTGTCATTGGATGAACATTTAGGTCATTTTCGTCCTCCCTACACCTAATCTTGTCCAATTAGGGTTTTTAACCAATCTTGTGCATCCAATAGGTGTTTTTGTGTCAGTGGATGAACATTTAGGTCATTTTCATCCTCCCTAGGCTTATGCTTGTCGAATTAGGGTTTCTAACCAATCTTGTGCATCCAATAGTTGTGTTTGTGTCATTGGATGAACATTTAGGTCATTTTCGTCCTCCCTAAACTTAATCTTGTCCAATTAGGGCTTCTAACCAATCTTGTGCATCCAATAGGTGTTTTTGTGTCATTGGATGAACAGTTAGGTCATTTTCGTCCTCCCTAGGCTAATTCTGGTCCAATTAGGGTTTTTAACCTATCTTGTCCATCCAATAGGTGTTTTGTGCCATTTGATGAATATTTAGGTAATTTCCGTCCTCCCTACACTTAATCTTATCCAATTAGGGTTATTAACCAATCTTGTGCACCCAATAGGTGTTTTGTGTCATTGGATGAAAATTTATGTCATTTTCGACCTCCCAACACTTAATCTTATCCAATTACGGTTATTAACCAATCTTGTGCATCCAATAGGTGTTTTTGTGTCATTGGATGAACATTTAGGTCATTTTCGTCCTCCCCACAGCTAATCTTGTCCAATTAGGGTTTATAACCAATCTTGTGCATCCAATAGGTGTTTTTGTGTCAATGGATGAACATTTAGGTCATTTTCATCCTCCCTAGGCTTATGCTTATCCAATTATGGTTTCTAACCAATCTTGTGCATCCAATAGTTGTATTTGTGTCATTGGATGAACATTTAAGTCATTTTCGTCCTCCCTAAACTTAATCTTGTCCAATTAGGGTTTCTAACCAATCTTGTCCATCCAATAGGTGTTTTTGTGTCATTGGATGAACAATTAAATCCTTTTCGTCCTCCCTAGGCTAATTGTTGTCCAATTAGGGTTTTTAACCTATCTTGTCCATCCATTAGGTGTTTTGTGTCATTGGATGAACATTTAGGTCATTTTTGTCTTCCCTACAGTTTATCTTGACCAATTAGGGTTTCTAACCAATCTTGTGAATCCAATACGTGTTTTTGTGTCATTGGATGAACAATTAGGTCATTTTCGTCCTCCATAGGCTAATTCTTGTCCAATTAGGGTTTTTAACCTATCTTGTCCATCCAATAGGTGTTTTGTGTCATTGGATGAATATTTAGGTCATTTTCGTCCTCCCTAGGCTTATGCTTGTCCAATTAGGGTTTCTAACCAATCTTGTGCATCCAATAGTTGTGTTTGTATCATTGGATGAACATTTAGGTCACTTTCGTCCTCCCTAGGCTAATTCTTGTCCAATTAGGGTTTTTAACCTATCTTGTCCATCCAATAGGTGTTTTGTGTCATTGGATGAACATTTAGGTCATTTTCATCCTTCCTACACTTTATCTTGTCCAATTAGGGTTTCTAACCAATCTTGTGCATCCAATTGGTGTTTTTGTGTCATTGGATGAACATTTAGGTCATTTTCGTCCTCCCTACACTTAATCTTATCCAATTAGGGTTATTAACCAATCTTGTCCATCCAATACGTGTTTTGTGTCATTGGATGAACATCTAGGTCATTTTCGTCCTCCCTACACTTTATCTTGCCCAATTAGGGTTTCTAACCAATCTTGTGCATCCAATAGGTGTTTTTGTGTCATTGGTTGAACAATTAGGTCATTTTCGTCCTCCCTTGGCTAATTCTTGTCCAATTAGGATTTTTAACCAATCTTGTGCATCCAATAGGAGTTTTTGTGTCATTGGATGAACAATTAGGTCATTTTGGTCCTCCCTACACCTAATCTTGTCCAATTAGGGTTTTTAACCAATCTTGTGCATCCAATAGGTGTTTTTGTGTCAGTGGATGAACATTTAGGTCATTTTCATCCTCCCTAGGCTTATGCTTGTCCAATTAGGGTTTCTAACCAATCTTGTGCATCCAATAGGTGTGTTTGTGTCATTGGATGAACATTTAGGTCATTTTCGTCCTCCCTAGGCTAATTCTTGTCCAATTAGGGTTTTTAACCAATCTTGTGCATCCAATAGGTGTTTTGTGTCATTGGATGAACATTTAGGTCATTTTCGTCCTCCTTAGGCTAATTCTTATCCAATTAGGGTTTTTAACCAATCTTGTGCTTCCAATAGGTGTTTTGTGTCATTGGATGAACATTTAGGTCATTTTCGTCCTCCCTACACTTAATCTTGTTCAATTAGGGTTTCTAACCAATCTTGTGCATCCGATAGGTGTTTTTGTGTCATTGGATGAATATTTAGGTCATTTTCGTCCTCCCTACACTTAATCTTGTCCAATTAGGGTTTTTAACCAATCTTGTGCATCCAATAGGTGTTTTGTGTCATTGGATGAACATTTAGGTCATTTTCTTCCTCCCTACACTTAATCTTGTCCAATTAGGGTTTTTAACCAAACTTGTGCATCCAATAGGTGTTTTGTGTCATTGGATGAACATTTAGGTCATTTTCGTCCTCCCTACACTTAATCTTGTTCAATTAGGGTTTCTAACCAATCTTGTGCATCCGATAGGTGTTTTTGTGTCATTGGATGAATATTTAGGTCATTTTCGTCCTCCCTACACTTAATCTAGTCCAATTAGGGTTTTTAACCAATCTTGTTCATTCAATAGGTGTGTTGTGTCATTGGATGAATATTTATGTCATTTTCGTCCTCCCTAAACTTAATCTTATCCAATTACGGTTTTTAACCAATCTTATGCATCCAATAGGTGTTTTGTGTCATTGGATGAACATTTAGGTCATTTTCGTCCTCCCTACACTTAATCTTGTTCAATTAGGGTTTCTAACCAATCTTGTGCATCCGATAGGTGTTTTTGTGTCATTGGATGAACAATTAGGTCATTTTCGTCCTCCCTAGGCTAATTGTTGTCCAATTAGGGTTTTTAACCAATCTTGTGCATCCAATAGGTGTTTTGTGTCATTGGATGAACACTTAGGTCATTTTCGTCCTCCCTACACTTTATCTTGTCCAATTAGGGTTTCTAACCAATCTTGTGCATTCAATTGGTGTTTTTGAGTCATTGGATGAACAATTAGGTCATTTTCGTCCTCCCTATGATAATTCTTGTCCAATTAGGGTTTTTAACCAATCTTGTGCATCCAATAGGTGTTTTGTGTCATTGGATGAACATTTAGGTCATTTTCGCTCTCCCTACACTTTATCGTATCCAATTAGGGTTTCTAACCAATCTTGTGCATCCGATAGGTGTTTTTGTGTCATTGGATGAACAATTAGGTCATTTTCGTCCTCCCTAGGCTAATTCTTGTCCAATTAGGGTTTTTAACCAATCTTGTGCATCCAATAGGTGTTTTCTGTCATTGGATGAACATTTAGGTCATTTTCGTCCTCCCTACACTTTATCTTGTCCAATTAGGGTTTCTAACCAATCTTGTGCATCCAATAGGTGTTTTGTGTCATTGGATGAATATTTAGGTCATTTTCATCCTCCCTAGGCTTATGCTTGTCCAATTAAGGTTTCTAACCTATCTTGTGCATCCAATAGGTGTGTTTGTGTTATTGGATGAACAATTAGGTCATTTTTGTCCTCCCTAGGCTAATTCTTGTGCAATTATGGTTTTTAAGTAAATCTTGTGCATCCAATAGGTGTTTTGTGTCATTGGCTGAAAATTTAGGTCATTTCCGTCCTCCCTAGGCTTATGCTTGTCCAATTAGGGTTTCTAACCAATCTTGTGCATCCAATAGTTGTGTTTGTGTCATTGGATGAACATTTAGGTCATTTTCGTCCTCCCTAAACTTAATCTTGTCCAATTAGGGTTTCTATGCAATCTTGTGCATCCAATAGTTGTGTCTGTGTCATTGGATGAACATTTAGGTCATTTTCGTCCTCCCTAGGCTAATTCTTGTCCAATTAGGGTTTTGAACCAATCTTATGCATCCAATAGGTGTTTTATGTCATTGGATGAACATTTAGGTCATTTTTGTCTTCCCTACAGTTTATCTTGACCAATTAGGGTTTCTAACCAATCTTGTGCATCCAATTGGTGTTTTTGTGTCATTGGATGAACATTTAGGTCATTTTCGTCCTCCTTACACCTAATCTTGTCCAATTAGGGTTAATAACCAATCTTGTGCATCCAATAGGTGTTTTTGTGTCATTGGATGAACAATTAGGTCATTTTCGTCCTCCCTAGGCTTATTCTTGTCCAATTAGGGGTTTTAACCAATCTTGTGCATCCAATAGGTGTTTTTGTGTCAGTGGATGAACATTTAGGTCATTTTCATCCTCCCTAGGCTTATGCTTGTCCAATTAGGGTTTCTAACCAATCTTGTGCATCCAATAGTTGTGTTTGTGTCATTGGATGAACATTTAGGTCATTTTCGTCCTCCCTAAAATTAATCTTGTCCAATTAGGGTTTTTAACCAATATTGTGCATCCAATAGGTGTTTTGTGTCATTGGATGAATATTACGGTCATTTTCGTCCTCCCTACTCTTAATCTTGTCCAATTAGGGTTTTTAACTAATCTTGTGCATCCAATAGGTGTTTTGTGTCATTGGATGAACATTTAGGTCATTTTCGTCCTCCCTACACTTTATCTTGTCCAATTAGGGTTTCTAACCAATCTTTTGCATCCAATTGGTGTTTTTGTGTCATTGGATGAACGTTTAGGTCATTTTCGTCCTCCCTACACCTAATCTTGTCCAATTAGGGTTATTAACCAATCTTGTGCATCCAATAGGTGTTTTTGTGTCATTGGATGAACATTTAGGTCATTTTGGTCCTCCCCAAAGCTAATCTTGTCCAATTAGGGTTTTTAACTAATCTTGTGCATCCAATAGGTGTTTTTGTGTCAGTGGATGAACATTTAGGTCATTTTCATCCTCCCTAGGCTTATGCTTATCCAATTATGGTTTCTAACAAATCTTGTGCATCCAATAGTTGTGTTTGTGTCATTGGATGAACATTTAGGTCATTTTCGTCCTCCTTATCCTTAATCTTGTCCAATTAGGGTTTCTAACCAATCTTGTCCATCCAATAGGAGTTTTTGTGTCATTGGATGAACAATTAAATCCTTTTCGTCCTCCCTAGGGTAATTCTTGTCCAATTAGGGTTTTTGACCTATCTTGTCCATCCAATAGGTGTTTTGTGTCATTGGATGAATATTTAGGTCATTTTCGTCCTCCCTACACTTAATCTTATCCAATTAGGGTTATTAACCAATCTTGTGCATCCAATAGGTGTTTTGTGTCATTGGATGAACATTTAGGTCATTTTCGTCCTCCCTACACTTTATCTTGCCCATTTAGGGTTTCTAACCAATCTTATGCATCCAATAGGTGTTTTTGTGTCATTGGTTGAACAATTAGGTCATTTTCGTCCTCCCTAGGCTAATTCTTGTCCAATTAGGATGTTTAACTAATCTTGTGCATCCAATAGGAGTTTTTGTGTCATTGGATGAACAATTAGCTCATTTTCGTCCTCCCTAGGCTAATTCCTGTCCAATTAGGGTTTTTAACCAATCTTGTGCATCCAATAGGTGTTTTGTGTCATTGGATGAATATTAAGGTCATTTTCGTCCTCCCTACTCTTAATCTTGTCCAATTAGGGTTTTTAACTAATCTTGTGCATCCAATAGGTGTTTTGTGTCAGTGGATGAACATTTAGGTCATTTTCATCCTCCGTAGGCTTATGCTTGTCCAATTAGGGTTTCTAACCAATCTTGTGCATCCACTAGTTGTGTTTGTGTCATTGGATGAACATTTAGGTCATTTTCGTCCTTCCTACACTTTATCTTGTCCAATTAGGGTTTCTAACCAATCTTGTGCATCCAATTGGTGTTTTTGTGTCATTGGATGAACATTTAGGTCATTTTCGTCCTCCCTACACCTAATCTTGTCCAATTAAGGTTTTTAAGCAATCTTGTGCATCCAATTGGATGAACATTTACGTCATTTTCGTCCTCCCTACACTTAATCTTAACCAATTAGGGTTATTAACCAATCTTATCCATCCAATAGGTGTTTTGTGTCATTGGATGAACATTTAGGTCATTTTCGTCTTCCCTACACTTTATCTTGCCCAATAAGGGTTTCTAACCAATCTTTTGCATCCAATACGTGTTTTTGTGTCATTGGTTGAACAATTAGGTCATTTTCGTCCCCCCTTGGCTAATTCTTATCCAATTAGGGTTTTTAACAAATCTTGTGCATCCAATAGGTGTTTTTGTGTCATTGGACGAACAATTAGGTCATTTTCGTCCTCCATAGGCTAATTCTTGTCCAATTAGGGTTTTTAAACTATCTTGTCCATCCAATAGGTGTTGTGTGTCATTGGATGAATATTTAGGTCATTTTCGTCCTCCCTACACTTAATCTTATCCAATTAGGGTTATTAACCAATCTTCTACATCCCATAGGTGTTTTGTGTCATTGGATGAACATTTAGGTCATTTTCGTCCTCCCTAAACTTTATCTTGCCCAATTAGGGTTTCTAACCAATCTTGTGCATCCAATAGGTGTTTTTGTGTCATTGGTTGAACAATTAGGTCATTTTCGTCCTCCATAGGCTAATTCTTGTCCAATTAGGGTTTTTAACCTATCTTGTCCATCCAATAGGTGTTTTGTGTCATTGGATGAATATTTAGGTCATTTCCGTCGTCCCTACACTTATTCTTATCCAATTAGGGTTATTAACCAATCTTGTGCATCCAATAGGTGTTTTGTGTCAATGGATGAACATTTATGTCATTTTCGTCCTCCCCACAGCTAATCTTGTCCAATTAGGGTTTTTAACCAATCTTGTGCATCCAATAGGTGTTTTTGTGTCAGTGGATGAACATTTAGGTCATTTTCATACTCCCTAGGCTTATGCTTATCCAATTAGGGTTTCTAACCAATCTTGTGCATCCAATAGTTGTGTTTGTGTCATTGGATGAACATTTAGGTCATTTTCGTCCTCCCTATACTTAATCTTGTCCAATTTGGGTTTCTAACCAATCTTGTCCATCCAGTAGGTGTTTTTGTGTCATTGGATGAACAATTAAATCCTTTTCGTCCTCCCTAGGCTAATTCTTGTGCAATTAGGGTTTTTGACCTATCTTGTCCATCCAATAGGTGTTTTGTGTCATTGGATGAATATTTAGGTCATTTTCGTCCTCCCTACACTTTATCTTGTCCAATTTGGGTTTCTCCCAATCTTGTGCATCCAATAGGTGTTTTTGTGTCAGTGGATGAACATTTAGGTCATTTTCATCCTCCCTAGGGTTATGCTTGTCCAATTAGGGTTTCTAACCAATCTTGTGCATCCACTAGTTGTGTTTGTGTCATTGGATGAACATTTAGGTCATTTTCGTCCTCCCTAAACTTAATCTTGTCCAATTAGGGCTTCTAACCAATCTTGTGCATCCAATAGGTGTTTTTGTGTCATTGGATGAACAGTTAGGTCATTTTCGTCCTCCCTAGGCTAAATCTTGTCCAATTAGGGTTTTTAACCTATCTTGTCCATCCAATAGGTGTTTTATGTCATTGCATGAACATTTAGGTCATTTTCGTCCTTCCTACACTTTATCTTGTCCAATTAGGGTTTCTAACAAATCTTGTGCATCCAATTGGTGTTTTTGTGTCATTGGATGAACATTTAGGTCATTTTCGTCCTCCCTACACTTAATCTTATCCAATTAGGGTTATTAACCAATCTTGTCCATCCAATAGGTGTTTTGTGTCATTGAATGAACATTTAGGTCATTTTCGCCTTCCCTACACTTTATCTTGCCCAATAAGGGTTTCTAACCAATCTTGTGCATCCAATACGTGTTTTTGTGTCATTGGTTGAACAATTAGGTCATTTTAGTCCTCCCTTGGCTAATTCTTATTCAATTAGGGTTTTTAACCAATCTTGTGCATCCAATAGGTGTTTTTGTGTCATTGGACGAACAATTAGGTCATTTTCGTCCTCCATAGGCTAATTCTTGTCCAATTAGGGTTTTTAAACTATCTTGTCCATCCAATAGGTGTTGTGTGTCATTGGATGAATATTTAGGTCATTTTCGTCCTCCCTACACTTAATCTTATCCAATTAGGGTTATTAACCAATCTTCTACATCCCATAGGTGTTTTGTGTCATTGGATGAACATTTAGGTCATTTTCGTCCTCCCTAAACTTTATCTTGCCCAATTAAGGATTCTAACCAATCTTGTGCATCCAAAAGGTGTTTTTGTGTCATTGGTTGAACAATTAGGTCATTTTCGTCCTCCCTTGGCTAATTCTTGTCCAATTAGGATTTTTAACCAATCTTGTGCATCCAATAGGAGTTTTTGTGTCATTGGATGAACAATTAGGTCATTTTCGTCCTCCCTCGGCTAATTCTTGTCCAACTAGGGTTTTTAACGAATCATGTGCATCCAATAGGTGTTTTGTGTCATTGGATGAATATTTGTGTCATTTTCGTCCTCCCTAGGCTTATGCTTGTCCAATTAGGGTTTCTAACCAATCTTGTGCATCCAATAGGTGTTTTGTGTCATTGGATGTATATTTAGGTCATCTTCGTCCTCCCTAGGCTTATGCTTGTCCAATTAGGGTTTCTAACCAATCTTGTGCATCCAATAGGTGTTTTGTGTCATTGGATGAATATTTAGGTCATCTTCGTCCTCCCTAGGCTTATGCTTGTCCAATTAGGGTTTATAACCAATCTTGTGCATCCAATAGTTGTGTTTGTATCATTGGATGAACATTTAGGTCACTTTCGTCCTCCCTAGGCTAATTCTTGTCCAATTAGGGTTTTTAACCTATCTTGTCCATCCAATAGGTGTTTTATGTAATTGGATGAACATTTCGGTCATTTTCGTCCTTCCTACACTTTATCTTGTCCAATTAAGGTTTCTAACCAATCTTGTGCATCCAATTGGTGTTTTTGTGTCATTGGATGAACATTTAGGTCATTTTCGTCCTCCCTACACCTAATCTTGTCCAATTAAGGTTTTTAAGCAATCTTGTGCATCCAACTGGATGAACATTTACGTCATTTTCGTCCTCCCTACACCTAATCTTGTTCAATTAAGGTTTTTAACCAATCTTGTGCATCCAATAGGTGTTTTGTGTCATTGGATGAATATTTAGGTCATTTTCGTCCTCCCTAGGCTTATGCTTATCCAATTAGGGTTTCTAACCAATCTTGTGCATCCAATAGTTGTGTTTGTGTCATTGGATGAACATTTAGGTCATTTTCGTCCTCCCTAGCCTAATTCTTGACCAATTAGGGTTTTTAACCTATCTTGTCCATCCAATAGGTGTTTTGTGTCATTGGATGAACATTTAGGTCATTTTCATCCTTCCTACACTTTATCTTGTCCAATTAGGGTTTCTAACCAATCTTGTGCATCCAATTGGTGTTTTTGTGTCATTGGATGAACATTTAGGTCATTTTCGTCCTCCCTACACTTAATCTTATCCAATTAGGGTTATTAACCAATCTTGTCCATCCAATAGGTGTTTTGTGTCATTGAATGAACATTTAGGTCATTTTCGTCTTCCCTACACTTTATCTTGCCCAATAAGGGTTTCTAACCAATCTTGTGCATCCAATACGTGTTTTTGTGTCATTGGTTGAACAATTAGGTCATTTTAGTCCTCCCTTGGCTAATTCCTATCCAATTAGGGTTTTTAACCAATCTTGTGCATCCAATAGGTGTTTTTGTGTCATTGGACGAACAATTAGGTCATTTTCGTCCTCCATTGGCTAATTCTTGTCCAATTAGGGTTTTTAAACTATCTTGTCCATCCAATAGGTGTTGTGTGTCATTGGATGAATATTTAGGTCATTTTCGTCCTCCCTACACTTAATCTTATCCAATTAGGGTTATTAACCAATCTTCTACATCCCATAGGTGTTTTGTGTCATTGGATGAACATTTAGGTCATTTTCGTCCTCCCTAAACTTTATCTTGCCCAATTAGGGTTTCTAACCAATCTTGTGCGTCCAATAGGTGTTTTTGTGTCATTGGTTGAACAATTAGGTCATTTTCGTCCTCCCTTGGCTAATTCTTGTCCAATTAGGATTTTTAACCAATCTTGTGCATCCAATAGGAGTTTTTGTGTCATTGGATGAACAATTAGGTCATTTTCGTCCTCCCTCGGCTAATTCTTGTCCAATTAAGGTTTTTAACGAATCATGTGCATCCAATAGGTGTTTTGTGTCATTGGATGAATATTTGGGTCATTTTCGTCCTCCCTAGGCTTATGCTTTTCCAATTAGGGTTTCTAACCAATCTTGTGCATCCAATAGGTGTTTTGTGTCATTGGATGAATATTTAGGTCATCTTCGTCCTCCCTAGGCTTATGCTTGTCCAATTAGGGTTTCTAACCAATCTTGTGCATCCAATAGTTGTGTTTGTATCATTGGATGAACATTTAGGTCACTTTCGTCCTCCCTAGGCTAATTCTTGTCCAATTAGGGTTTTTAACCTATCTTGTCCATCCAATAGGTGTTTTATGTAATTGGATGAACATTTCGGTCATTTTCGTCCCTCCTACACTTTATCTTGTCCAATTAGGGTTTCTAACCAATCTTGTGCATCCAATTGGTGTTTTTGTGTCATTGGATGAACATTTAGGTCATTTTCGTCCTCCCTACACCTAATCTTGTCCAATTAAGGTTTTTAAGCAATCTTGTGCATCCAACTGGATGAACATTTACGTCATTTTCGTCCTCCCTACACCTAATCTTGTCCAATTAATGTTTTTAACCAATCTTGTGCATCCAATAGGTGTTTTGTGTCATTGGATGAATATTTAGGTCATTTTCGTCCTCCCTAGGCTTATGCTTATCCAATTAGGGTTTCTAACCAATCTTGTGCATCCAATAGTTGTGTTTGTGTCATTGGATGAACATTTAAGTCATTTTCGTCCTCCCTAGCCTAATTCTTGACCAATTAGGGTTTTTAACCAATCTTGTCCATCCAATAGGTGTTTTGTGTCATTGGATGAACATTTAGGTCATTTTCGTCTTCCTTACAGTTTATCTTGACCAATTAGGGTTTCTAACCAATCTTGTGCATCCAATACGTGTTTTTGTGTCATTGGTTGAGCAATTAGGTCATTTTCTTCCCCCCTTGTCTCATTCTTGTCCAATTAGGATTTTTAACCAATCTTGTGCATCCAATAGGAGTTTTTGTGTCATTGGATGAATATTTAGGTCATTTTCGTCCTCCCTACACTTAATCTTATCCAATTAGGGTTATTAACCAATCTTTTGCATCCAATAGGTGTTTTGTGTCATTGGATGAACATTTAGGTCATTTTCGTCCTCCCTACACTTTATCTTGCCCAATTAATGTTTCTAACCAATCTTGTGCATCCAATAGGTGTTTTTGTGTCATTGGATGAAGAATTAGGTCATTTTCGTCCTCCCTAGGCTAATTCTTGTCCAATTAGGGTTTTTAACCAATCTTGTGCATCCAATAGGTGTATTGTGTCATTGGATGAATATTTAGGTCATTTTCGTCCTCCCTACACTTAATCTTGTCCAATTAGGGTTATTAACCAATCTTGTGCATCCAATAGGTGTTTTGTTCCATTGGATGAACATTTAGGTCATTTTCGTCCTCCCTACACTTTATCTTGCCATTTAGGGTTTCTAACCAATCTTATGGATCCAATAGGTGTTTTTGTGTCATTGGTTGAACAATTAGGTCATTTTCGTCCTCCCTAGGCTAATTCTTGTACAATTAGGATTTTTAACCAATCTTGTGCATCCAAAAGGTGTTTTTGTGTCATTGGATGAACAATTAGGTCATTCTCGTCCTTCCTAGGCTTATTCTTGTCCAATAAGGGTTTTTAACCAATCTTGTGCATCCAATAGGTGTTTTTGTGTCAGTGGATGAACATTTAGGTCATTTTCATCCTACCTAGGCTTATACTTGTCCAATTAGGGTTTCTAACCAATCTTGTGCATCCACTAGTTGTGTTTGTGTCATTGGATGAACATTTAGGTCATTTTCGTCCTCCCTAAACTTAATCTTGTCCAATTAGGGCTTCTAACCAATCTTGTGCATCCAATAGGTGTTTTTGTGTCATTGGATGAACAGTTAGGTCATTTTCGTCCTCCCTAGGCTAATTTTTGTCCAATTAGGGTTTTTAACCTATCTTGTCCATCCAATAGTTGTTTTATGTCATTGGATGAATATTTAGGTCATTTTCGTCCTTTCTACACTTTATCTTTTCCAATTAGGGTTTCTAACCAATCTTGTGCATCCAATTGGTGTTTTCTGTCATCGGATGAACATTTAGGTCATTTTCGTCCTCCCTACACTTTATCTTGTCCAATTAAGGTTTCTAACCAATCTTGTACATCCAATTGCTGTTTTTGTGTCATTGGATGAACATTTAGGTCATTTTCGTCCTCCGTACACCTAATCTTGTCCAATTAGGGTTCTTAACCAATCCTGTGCATCCAATAGATGTTTTTTGTATCAATGGATGAACATTTAGGTCATTTTCATCCTCCTTAGGCTTATGCTTGTCCAATTAGGGTTTCTAACCAATCTTGTGCATCCAATAGTTGTGTTTGTGTCATTGGATGAACATTTAGGTCATTTTCGTCCTCCCTACGCTAATTCTTGTCCAATTAGGGTTTTTAACCTAACTTGTCCATCCAATAGGTGTTTTGTGTCATTGGATGAATATTTAGGTCATTTTCGTCCTCCCTACACTTAATCTTATCCAATTAGGGTTATTAACCAATCTTTTGCATCCAATAGGTGTTTTGTGTCATTGGATGAACATTTAGGTCATTTTCGTCCTCCCTACACTTTATCTTGTCCAATTAATGTTTCTAACCAATCTTGTGCATCCAATAGGTGTTTTTGTGTCATTGGTTGAACAATTAGGTCATTTTCGTCCTCCCTTGGCTAATTCTTCTCCAATTAGGATTTTTTACAATTCTTGTGCATCCAATAGGTGTTTTTGTGTCATTGGATGAACAATTAGGTCATTTTCGTCCTCCCTAGGCTAATTCTTGTCCAATTAGGGTTTTTAACCAATCTTGTGCATCCAATAGGTGTATTGTGTCATTGAATGAATATTTAGGTCATTTTCGTCCTCCCTACACTTAATCTTGTCCAATTAGGGTTATTAACCAATCTTGTGCATCCAATAGGTGTTTTGTTCCATTGGATGAACAATTAGGTCATTTTCGTCCTCCCTACACTTTATCTTGCCATTTAGGGTTTCTAACCAATCTTATGGATCCAATAGGTGTTTTTGTGTCATTGGTTGAACAATTAGGTCATTTTCGTCCTCCCTAGGCTAATTCTTGTACAATTAGGATTTTTAACCAATCTTGTGCATCCAATAGGTGTTTTTGTGTCATTGGATGAACAATTAGGTCATTCTCGTCCTTCCTAGGCTTATTCTTGTCCAATAAGGGTTTTTAACCAATCTTGTGCATCCAATAGGTGTTTTTGTGTCAGTGGATGAACATTTAGGTCATTTTCATCCTACCTAGGCTTATACTTGTCCAATTAGGGTTTCTAACCAATCTTGTGCATCCACTAGTTGTGTTTGTGTCATTGGATAAACATTTAGGTCATTTTCGTCCTCCCTAAACTTAATCTTGTCCAATTAGGGCTTCTAACCAATCTTGTGCATCCAATAGGTGTTTTTGTGTCATTGGATGAACAGTTAGGTCATTTTCGTCCTCCCTAGGCTAATTTTTGTCCAATTAGGGTTTTTAACCTATCTTGTCCATCCAATAGGTGTTTTATGTCATTGGATGAATATTTAGGTCATTTTCGTCCTTCCTACACTTTATCTTGTCCAATTAGGGTTTCTAACCAATCTTGTACATCCAATTGGTGTTTTTGTGTCATTGGATGAACATTTAGGTCATTTTCGTCCTCCTTACACTTAATCTTATCCAATTAGGGTTAGTAACCAATCATGTCCATCCAATACGTGTTTTGTGTCATTGGATGAACATTTAGGTCATTTTCGTCCTCCCTACACTTTATCTTGCCCAATTAGGGTTTCTAACCAATCTTGTGCATCCAATAGGTGTTTTTGTGTCATTGGTTGAACAATTAGGTCATTTCCGTCCTCCCTTGGCTAATTCTTGTCCAATTAGGATTTTTAACCAATCTTGTGCATCCAATAGGAGTTTTTGTGTCATTGGATGAACAATTAGGTCATTTTCGTCCTCCCTCACCTAATTCTTGAACAATTAGGGTTTTTAACGAATCTTGTGCATCCAATAGGTGTTTTGTGTCATTGGATGAATATTTAGGTCATTTTCGTCCTCCCTAGGCTTATGCTTGTCCAATTAGGGTTTCTAACCAATCTTGTGCATCCAATAGGTGTTTTGTGTCATTGGATGAATATTTAGGTCATCTTCGTCCTCCCTAGGCTTATGCTTGTCCAATTAGAGTTTCTAACCAATCTTGTGCATCCAATAGTTGTGTTTGTATCATTGGATGAACATTTAGGTCACTTTCGTCCTCCCTAGGCTAATTCTTGTCCAATTAGGGTTTTTAACCTATCTTGTCCATCCAATAGGTGTTTTGTGTCATTGGATGAACATTTAGGAAATTTTCGTCTTCCCTACAGTTTATCTTGACCAATAAGGGTTTCTAACCAATCTTGTGCATCCAATACGTGTTTTTGTGTCATTGGTTGAACAATTAGGTCATTTTCGTCCTCCCTTGGCTAATTATTGTCCAATTAGGGCTTTTAACCAATCTTATGCATCCAATAGGTGTTTTTGTGTCGTTGGATGAACAGTTAGGTCATTTTCGTCCTCCCTAGGCTAATTCTTGTCCAATTAGGGTTTTTAACCTATCTTGTCCATCGAATAGGTGATTTATGTAATTGGATGAACATTTAGGTCATTTTCGTCCTTCCTACACTTTATCTTGTCCAATTAGGGTTTCTAACCAATCTTGTGCATCCAATTGGTGTTTTTGTGTCATTGGATGAACATTTAGGTCATTTTCGTCCTCCCTACACCTAATCTTGTCCAATTAAGGTTTTTAAGCAATCTTGTGCATCCAATTGGATGAACATTTACGTCATTTTCGTCCTCCCTACACTTAATCTTAACCAATTAGGGTTATTAACCAATCTTATCCATCCACTAGGTGTTTTGTGTCATTGGATGAACATTTAGGTCATTTTCGTCTTCCCTACACTTTATCTTGCCCAATAAGGGTTTCTAACCAATCTTTTGCATCCAATACGTGTTTTTGTGTCATTGGTTGAACAATTAGGTCATTTTCGTCCCCACTTGGCTAATTCTTATCCAATTAGGGTTTTTAACAAATCTTGTGCATCCAATAGGTGTTTTTGTGTCATTGGATGAACAATTAGGTCATTTTCGTCCTCCATAGGCTAATTCTTGTCCAATTAGGGTTTTTAACCTATCTTGTCCATCCAATAGGTGTTTTGTGTCATTGGATGAATATTTAGGTCATTTTCGTTCTCCGTACACTTAATCTTATCCAATTAGGGTTATTAACCAATCTTGTGCATCCAATAGGTGTTTTGTTTCATTGGATGAACATTTAGGTCATTTTCGTCCTCCCTACACTTTATCTTGCCATTTAGGGTTTCTAACTAATCTTATGGATCCAATAGGTGTTTTTGTGTCATTGGTTGAACAATTAGGTCATTTTCGTCCTCCCTAGGCTAATTCTTGTCCAATTAGGATTTTTAACCAATCTTGTGCATCCAATAGGAGTTTTTGTGTCATTGGATGAACAATTAGGTCATTCTCGTCCTTCCTAGGCTTATTCTTGTCCAATTAGGGTTTTTAACCAATCTTGTGCCTCCAATAGGTGTTTTTGTGTTTGTGGTTGAACATTTAGGTAATTTTCATCCTCCCTAGGCTTATGCTTGTCCAATTAGGGTTTCTAACCAATCTTGTGCATCCAATAGTTGTGTTTGTGTCATTGGATGAACATTTAGGTCATTTTCGTCCTCCCTAAACCTTATCTTGTCCAATTAGGGCTTCTAACCAATATTGTGCATCCAATAGGTGTTTTTGTGTCATTGGATGAACAGTTAGGTCATTTTTGCCTGCCTAGGCTAATTCTGGTCCAATTAGGGTTTTTAACCTATCTTGTCCATCCAATAGGTGTTTTGTGTTATTGGATGAATATTTAGGTCATTTCCGTTGTCCCTACACTTATTCTTATCCAATTAGGGTTATTAACCAATCTTGTGCATCCAATAGGTGTTTTGTGTCATTGGATTAACATTTAGGTCATTTTCGTCCTCCCCACAACTAATCTTGTCCAATTAGGGTTTTTAACCAATCTTGTGCATCCAATAGGTGTTTTTGTGTCAGTGGATGAACATTTAGGTCATTTTCATCCTCCCTAGGCTTATGCTTATCCAATTAGGGTTTCTAACCAATCTTGTGCATCCAATAGTTGTGTTTGTGTCATTGGATGAACATTTAGGTCATTTTCGTCCTCCCTATACTTAATCTTGTCCAATTTGGGTTTCTAACCAATCTTGTCCATCCAATAGGTGTTTTTGTGTCATTGGATGATCAATTAAATCCTTTTCGTCCTCCCTAGGCTAATTCTTGTGCAATTAGGGTTTTTGACCTATCTTGTCCATCCAATAGGTGTTTTGTGTCATTGGATGAACATTTAGGTCATTTTCGTCCTCCCTACACTTAATCTTATCCAATTAGGGTTATTAACCAATCTTGTGCATCCAATAGGTGTTTTGTGTCATTGGATGAACATTTATGTCATTTTCCTCCTCCCTACACCTAATCTTGTCCAATTAGGGTTTTCTACCAATCTGGTGCATCCAATAGGTGTTTTTGTGTCAGTGGATGAACATTTAGGTCATTTTCATCCTCCCTAGGGTTATGCTTGTCCAATTAGGGTTTCTAACCAATCTTGTGCATCCACTAGTTGTGTTTGTGTCATTGGATGAACATTTAGGTCATTTTCGTCCTCCCTAAAATTAATCTTGTCCAATTAGGGTTTTTAACCTATCTTGTCCATCCAATAGGTGTTTTATGTCATTGGATGAACATTTAGGTCATTTTCGTCCTTCCTACACTTTATCTTGTCCAATTAGGGTTTCTAACCAATCTTGTGCATCCAATTGGTGTTTTTGTGTCATTGGATGAACATTTAGGTCATTTTCGTCCTCCCTACACTTAATCTTATCCAATTAGGGTTATTAACCAATCTTGTCCATCCAATAGGTGTTTTGTGTCATTGAATGAACATTTAGGTCATTTTCGTCTTCCCTACACTTTATCTTGCCCAATAAGGGTTTCTAACCAATCTTGTGCATCCAATACGTGTTTTTGTGTCATTGGTTGAACAATTAGGTCATTTTAGTCCTCCCTTGGCTAATTCTTATCCAATTAGGGTTTTTAACCAATCTTGTGCATCCAATAGGTGTTTTTGTGTCATTGGACGAACAATTAGGTCATTTTCGTCCTCCCTAGGCTAATTTTTGTCCAATTAGGGTTTTTAACCTATCTTGTCCATCCAATAGGTGTTTTATGTCATTGGATGAATATTTAGGTCATTTTCGTCCTTCCTACACTTTATCTTGTCCAATTAGGGTTTCTAACCAATCTTGTGCATCCAATTGGTGTTTTTGTGTCATTGGATGAACATTTAGGTCATTTTCGTCCTCCCTACACTTAATCTTATCCAATTAGGGTTAGTAACCAATCTTGTCCATCCAATACGTGTTTTGTGTCATTGGATGAACATTTAGGTCATTTTCGTCCTCCCTACACTTTATCTTGCCCAATTAGGGTTTCTAACCAATCTTGTGCATCCAATAGGTGTTTTTGTGTCATTGGTTGAACAATTAGGTCATTTCCGTCCTCCCTTGGCTAATTCTTGTCCAATTAGGGTTTTTAAACTATCTTGTCCATCCAATAGGTGTTGTGTGTCATTGGATGAATATTTAGGTCATTTTCGTCCTCCCTACACTTAATCTTATCCAATTAGGGTTATTAACCAATCTTCAACATCCCATAGGTGTTTTGTGTCATTGGATGAACATTTAGGTCATTTTCGTCCTCCCTACACTTTATCTTGCCCAATTAGGGTTTCTAACCAATCTTGTGCATCCAATAGGTGTTTTTGTGTCATTGGTTGAACAATTAGGTCATTTTCGTCCTCCCTTGGCTAATTCTTGTCCAATTAGGATTTTTAACCAATCTTGTGCATCCAATAGGAGTTTCTGTGTCATTGGATGAACAATTAGGTCATTTTCGTCCTCCCTCAGTTAATTCTTGTCCAATTAGGGTTTTTAACGAATCATGTGCATCCAATAGGTGTTTTGTGTCATTGGATGAATATTTGGGTCATTTTCGTCCTCCCTAGGCTTATGCTTGTCCAATTAGGGTTTCTAACCAATCTTGTGCATCCAATAGGTGTTTTGTGTCATTGGATGAATATTTAGGTCATCTTCGTCCTCCCTAGGCTTATGCTTGTCCAATTAGGGTTTCTAACCAATCTTGTGCATCCAATAGTTGTGTTTGTATCATTGGATGAACATTTAGGTCACTTTCGTCCTCCCTAGGCTAATTCTTGTCCAATTAGGGTTTTTAACCTATCTTGTCCATCCAATAGGTGTTTTATGTAATTGGATGAACATTTCGGTCATTTTCGTCCTTCCTACACTTTATCTTGTCCAATTAGGGTTTCTAACCAATCTTGTGCATCCAATTGGTGTTTTTGTGTCATTGGATGAACATTTAGGTCATTTTCGTCCTCCCTACACCTAATCTTGTCCAATTAAGGTTTTTAACCAATCTTGTGCATCCAACTGGATGAACATTTACGTCATTTTCGTCCTCCCTACACCTAATCTTGTCCAATTAAGGTTTTTAACCAATCTTGTGCATCCAATAGGTGTTTTGTGTCATTGGATGAATATTTAGGTCATTTTCGTCCTCCCTAGGCTTATGCTTATCCAATTAGGGTTTCTAACCAATCTTGTGCATCCAATAGTTGTGTTTGTGTCATTGGATGAACATTTAGGTCATTTTCGTCCTCCCTAGCCTAATTCTTGACCAATTAGGGATTTTAACCTATCTTGTCCATCCAATAGGTGTTTTGTGTCATTGGATGAACATTTAGGTCATTTTCGTCTTCCTTACAGTTTATCTTGACCAATTAGGGTTTCTAACCAATCTTGTGCATCCAATACGTGTTTTTGTGTCATTGGTTGAGCAATTAGGTCATTTTCGTCCTCCCTTGGCTCATTCTTGTCCAATTAGGATTTTTAACCAATCTTGTGCATCCAATAGGAGTTTTTGTGTCATTGGATGAACAATTAGGTCATTTTCGTCCTCCATAGGCTAATTCTTGTCCAATTAGGGTTTTTAACCTATCTTGTCCATCCAATAGGTGTTTTGTGTCATTGGATGAATATTTAGGTCATTTTCATCCTCCCTACACTTAATCTTATCCAATTTGGGTTATTAACCAATCTTTTGCATCCAATAGGTGTTTTGTGTCATTGGATGAACATTTAGGTCATTTTCGTCCTCCCTACACTTTATCTTGCCCAATTAATGTTTCTAACCAATCTTGTGCATCCAATAGGTGTTTTTGTGTCATTGGTTGAACAATTAGGTCATTTTCGTCCTCCCTTGGCTAATTCTTCTCCAATTAGGATTTTTTACAATTCTTGTGCATCCAATAGGAGTTTTTGTGTCATTGGATGAACAATTAGGTCATTTTCGTCCTCCCTAGGCTAATTCTTGTCCAATTAGGGTTTTTAACCAATCTTGTGCATCCAATAGGTGTTTTGTGTCATTGGATGAATATTTAGGTCATTTTCGTCCTCCCTACTCTTAATCTTGTCCAATTAGGGTTTTTAACCAATCTTGTGCATCCAATAGGTGTTTTGTGTCATTGGATGAATATAAAAGGTCATTTTCGTCCTCCCTACTCTTAATCTTGTCCAATTAGGGTTTTTAACCAATCTGGCGCATCCAATAGGTGTTTTTGTGTCAGTGGATGAACATTTAGGTCATTTTCATCCTCCCTAGGCTTATGCTTGTCCAATTAGGGTTTCTAACCAATCTTGTGCATCCAATAGTTGTGTTTGTGTCATTGGATGAACATTTAGGTCATTTTCGTCCTCCCTAAACTTAATCCTGTCCAATTATGTCATTGGATGAACAATTAGGTCATTTTCGTCGTCCCTAGGCTAATTCTTGTCCAATTAGGGTTTAAAACCAATCTTGTCCATCCAATACGTGTTTTGTGTCATTGGATGAACATTTAGGTCATTTTCGTCCTCCCTACACTTAATCTTGTCCAATTAGGGTTTTTGACCAATCTTGTGCGTCCAATAGGTGTTTTGTGTCATTGGATGAACATTTAGGTCATTTTCGTCGTCCCTACACTTTATCTAGTCCAATTAGGGTTTCTAACCAATCTTGTGCATCCAATAGGTGTTTTTGTGTCATTGGTTGAACAATTAGGTCATTTTCGTCCTCCCTAGGCTAATTCTTGTCCAATTAGGATTTTTAACCAATCTTGTGCATCCAATAGGAGTTTTTGTGTCATTGGATGAACAATTAGGTCATTTTCGTCCTCCCTAGGCTAATTCTTGTCCAATTAGGGTTTTTAACCAATCTTGTGCATCCAATAGGTGTGTTTGTGTCATTGGATGAACAATTAGGTCATTTTCGTCCTCCCTAGGCTAATTCTTGTCCAATTAGGGTTTTTAACCAATCTTGTGCATCCAATAGGTGTTTTGTGTCATTGGATGAACATTTAGGTCATTTTCGTCCTCCCTAAACTTAATCTTGTCCAATTAGGGTTTTTAACCAATCTTGTGCATCCAATAGATGTTTTGTGTCATTGGATGAACATTTTAGGTCATTTTCGTCCTCCCTACACTTTATCTTTTCCAATTAGGGTTTCTAACCAATCTTGTGCATCCAATTGGTGTTTTTGTGTCATTGGATGAACAATTAGGTCATTTTCGTCCTCCCTATGATAATTCTTTTCCAATTAGGGTTTTTAACCAATCTTGTGCATCCAATAGGTGTTTTGTGTCATTGGATGAACATTTTAGGTCATTTTCGTCCTCCCTACACTTTATCTTTTCCAATTAGGGTTTCTAACCAATCTTGTGCATCCAATAGGTGTTTTGTGTCATTGGATGAACATTTTAGGTCATTTTCGTCCTCCCTACACTTTATCTTTTCCAATTAGGGTTTCTAACCAATCTTGTGCATCCAATTGGTGTTTTTGTGTCATTGGATGAACATTTTAGGTCATTTTCGTCCTCCCTACACTTTATCTTTTCCAATTAGGGTTTCTAACCAATCTTGTGCATCCAATTGGTGTTTTTGTGTCATTGGATGAACAATTAGGTCATTTTCGTCCTCCCTATGATAATTCTTGTCCAATTAGGGTTTTTAACCAATCTTGTGCATCCAATAGGTGTTTTGTGTCATTGGATGAACATTTAGGTCATTTTCGTCCTCCTTAGGCTAATTCTTATCCATTTAGGGTTTTTAACAAATCTTGTGCATCCAATAGGTGTTTTGTGTCATTGGATGAACATTTAGGTCATTTTCGTCCTCCCTACACTAAATCTTGTTCAATTAGGGTTTCTGACCAATCTTGTGCATCCGACAGGTGTTTTTGTGTCATTGGATGAACAATTAGGTCATTTTCGTCCTCCCTAGGCTAATTCTTGTCCAATTAGGGTTTTTAACCAATCTTGTGAATCCAATAGGTGTTTTGTGTCATTGGATGAACATTTAGGTCATTTTCGTCCTCCCTAGGCTAATTCTTGTCCAATTAGGGTTTTTAACCAATCTTGTGCATCCAATAGGTGTTTTGTGTCATTGGATGAATATTTAGGTCATTTTCGTCCTCCCTACTCTTAATCTTGTCCAATTAGGGTTTTTAACCAATTTGTGCATCCAATAGGTGTTTTGTGTCATTGGATGAACATTTAGGTCATTTTCGTCCTCCCTACACTTTATCTTGTCCAATTAGGGTTTCTAACCAATCTTGTACATCCAATTGGTGTTTTTGTGTCATTGGATGAACATTTAGGTCATTTTCGTCCTCCGTACACCTAATCTTGTCCAATTAGGGTTTTTAACCAATCTTATGCATCCAATAGATGTTTTTGTGTCAATGGATGAACATTTAGGTCATTTTCATCCTCCTTAGGCTTATGCTTGTCCAATTAGGCTTTCTAACCAATCTTGTGCATCCAATAGTTGTCTTTGTGTCATTGGATGAACATTTAGGTCATTTTCGTCCTCCCTAAACTTAATCTTGTCCAATTAGGGCTTCTAACCAATCTTGTGCATCCAATAGGTGTTTTTTTGTCATTGGATGAACAGTTAGGTCATTTTCGTCCTCCCTAGGCTAATTCTTGTCCAATTAGGGTTTTTAACCTATCTTGTCCATCCAATAGGTGTTTTATGTCAATGGATGAACATTTAGGTCATTTTCGTCCTTCCTACACTTTATCTTGTCCAATTAGGGTTTCTAACCAATCTTGTGCATCCAATTGGTGTTTTTGTGTCATTGGATGAACATTTAGGTCATTTTCGTCCTCCCTACACTTAATCTTATCCAATTAGGGTTATTAACCAATCTTGTCCATCCAATACGTGTTTTGTGTCATTGGATGAACATCTAGGTCATTTTCGTCCTCCCTACACTTTATCTTGCCCAATTAGGGTTTCTAACCAATCTTGTGCATCCAATAGGTGTTTTTGTGTCATTGGTTGAACAATTAGGTCATTTTCGTCCTCCCTTGGCTAATTCTTGTCCAATTAGGATTTTTAACCAATCTTGTGCATCCAATAGGAGTTTTTGTGTCATTGGATGAACAATTAGGTCATTTTGGTCCTCCCTACACCTAATCTTGTCCAATTAGGGTTTTTAACCAATCTTGTGCATCCAATAGGTGTTTTTGTGTCAGTGGATGAACATTTAGGTCATTTTCATCCTCCCTAGGCTTATGCTTGTCCAATTAGGGTTTCTAACCAATCTTGTGCATCCACTAGTTGTGTTTGTGTCATTGGATGAACATTTAGGTCATTTTCGTCCTCCCTAAACTTAATCTTGTCCAATTAGGGCTTCTAACCAATCTTGTGCATCCAATAGGTGTTTTTGTGTCATTGGATGAACAGTTAGGTCATTTTCGTCCTCCCTAGGCTAATTTTTGTCCAATTAGGGTTTTTAACCTATCTTGTCCATCCAATAGGTGTTTTATGTCATTGGATGAACATTTAGGTCATTTTCGTCCTTCCTACACTTTATCTTGTCCAATTAGGGTTTCTAACCAATCTTGTGCATCCAATTGGTGTTTTTGTGTCATTGGATGAACATTTAGGTCATTTTCGTCCTCCCTACACCTAATCTTGTCCAATTAAGGTTTTTAACCAATCTTGTGCATCCAACTGGATGAACATTTACGTCATTTTCGTCCTCCCTACACCTAATCTTGTCCAATTAAGGTTTTTAACCAATCTTGTGCATCCAATAGGTGTTTTGTGTCATTGGATGAATATTTAGGTCATTTTCGTCCTCCCTAGGCTTATGCTTATCCAATTAGGGTTTCTAACCAATCTTGTGCATCCAATAGTTGTGTTTGTGTCATTGGATGAACATTTAGGTCATTTTCGTCCTCCCTAGCCTAATTCTTGACCAATTAGGGATTTTAACCTATCTTGTCCATCCAATTGGTGTTTTGTGTCATTGGATGAACATTTAGGTCATTTTCGTCTTCCTTACAGTTTATCTTGACCAATTAGGGTTTCTAACCAATCTTGTGCATCCAATACGTGTTTTTGTGTCATTGGTTGAGCAATTAGGTCATTTTCGTCCTCCCTTGGCTCATTCTTGTCCAATTAGGATTTTTAACCAATCTTGTGCATCCAATAGGAGTTTTTGTGTCATTGGATGAACAATTAGGTCATTTTCGTCCTCCATAGGCTAATTCTTGTCCAATTAGGGTTTTTAACCTATCTTGTCCATCCAATAGGTGTTTTGTGTCATTGGATGAATATTTAGGTCATTTTCATCCTCCCTACACTTAATCTTATCCAATTTGGGTTATTAACCAATCTTTTGCATCCAATAGGTGTTTTGTGTCATTGGATGAACATTTAGGTCATTTTCGTCCTCCCTACACTTTATCTTGCCCAATTAATGTATCTAACCAATCTTGTGCATCCAATAGGTGTTTTTGTGTCATTGGTTGAACAATTAGGTCATTTTCGTCCTCCCTTGGCTAATTCTTCTCCAATTAGGATTTTTTACAATTCTTGTGCATCCAATAGGAGTTTTTGTGTCATTGGATGAACAATTAGGTCATTTTCGTCCTCCCTAGGCTAATTCTTGTCCAATTAGGGTTTTTAACCAATCTTGTGCATCCAATAGGTTTTTTGTGTCATTGGATGAATATTTAGGTCATTTTCGTCCTCCCTACTCTTAATCTTGTCCAATTAGGGTTTTTAACCAATCTTGTGCATCCAATAGGTGTTTTCTGTCATTGGATGAACATTTAGGTCATTTTCGTCCTCCCTACACTTTATCTTATCCAATTAGGGTTATTAACCAATCTTGTGCATCCAATAGGTGTTTTTGTGTCATTGGATGAACATTTAGGTCATTTTCGTCCTCCCTACACTTTATCTTGCTCAATTAGGGTTTCTAACCAATCTTGTGCATCCAATAGCTGTTTTTGTGTCATTGGTTGAACAATTAGGTCATTTTCGTCCTCCCTTGGCTAATTCTTGTCCAATTAGGATTTTTAACCAATCTTGTGCATCCAATAGGAGTTTTTGTGTCATTGGATGAACAATTAGGTCATTTTCGTCCTCCCTCAGTTAATTCTTGTCCAATTAGGGTTTTTAACGAATCATGTGCATCCAATAGGTGTTTTGTGTCATTGGATGAATATTTGGGTCATTTTCGTCCTCCCTAGGCTTATGCTTGTCCAATTAGGGTTTCTAACCAATCTTGTGCATCCAATAGGTGTTTTGTGTCATTGGATGAATATTTAGGTCATCTTCGTCCTCCCTAGGCTTATGCTTGTCCAATTAGGGTTTCTAACCAATCTTGTGCATCCAATAGTTGTGTTTGTATCATTGGATGAACATTTAGGTCACTTTCGTCCTCCCTAGGCTAATTCTTGTCCAATTAGGGTTTTTAACCTATCTTGTCCATCCAATAGGTGTTTTATGTAATTGGATGAACATTTCGGTCATTTTCGTCCTTCCTACACTTTATCTTGTCCAATTAGGGTTTCTAACCAATCTTGTGCATCCAATTGGTGTTTTTGTGTCATTGGATGAACATTTAGGTCATTTTCGTCCTCCCTAGGCTAATTCTTGTCCAATTAGGGTTTCTAACCAATCTTGTGCATCCAATAGGTGTTTTGTGTCATTGGATGAATATTTAGGTCATCTTCGTCCTCCCTAGGCTTATGCTTGTCCAATTAGGGTTTCTAACCAATCTTGTGCATCCAATAGTTGTGTTTGTATCATTGGATGAACATTTAGGTCACTTTCGTCCTCCCTAGGCTAATTCTTGTCCAATTAGGGTTTTTAACCTATCTTGTCCATCCAATAGGTGTTTTGTGTCATTGGATGAACATTTAGGTCATTTTCATCCTTCCTACACTTTATCTTGTCCAATTAGGGTTTCTAACCAATCTTGTGCATCCAATTGGTGTTTTTGTGTCATTGGATGAACATTTAGGTCATTTTCGTCCTCCCTACACTTATTCTTATCCAATTAGGGTTATTAACCAATCTTGTCCATCCAATAGGTGTTTTGTGTCATTGAATGAACATTTAGGTCATTTTCGTCTTCCCTACACTTTATCTTGCCCAATAAGGGTTTCTAACCAATCTTGTGCATCCAATACGTGTTTTTGTGTCATTGGTTGAACAATTAGGTCATTTTAGTCCTCCCTTGGCTAATTCTTATCCAATTAGGGTTTTTAACCAATCTTGTGCATCCAATAGGTGTTTTTGTGTCATTGGACGAACAATTAGGTCATTTTCGTCCTCCATAGGCTAATTCTTGTCCAATTAGGGCTTTTAAACTATCTTGTCCATCCAATAGGTGTTGTGTGTCATTGGATGAATATTTAGGTCATTTTCGTCCTCCCTACACTTAATCTTATCCAATTAGGGTTATTAACCAATCTTCTACATCCCATAGGTGTTTTGTGTCATTGGATGAACATTTAGGTCATTTTCGTCCTCCCTACACTTTATCTTGCCCAATTAGGGATTCTAACCAATCTTGTGCATCCAAAAGGTGTATTTGTGTCATTGGTTGAACAATTAGGTCATTTTCGTCCTCCCTTGGCTAATTCTTGTCCAATTAGGATTTTTAACCAATCTTGTGCATCCAATAGGAGTTTTTGTGTCATTGGATGAACAATTAGGTCATTTTCGTCCTCCATAGGCTAATTCTTGTCCAATTAGGGTTTTTAACCTATCTTGTCCATCCAATAGGTGTTTTGTGTCATTGGATGAATATTTAGGTCATTTTCGTCCTCCCTAGGCTTATGCTTGTCCAATTAGGGTTTCTAACCAATCTTGTGCATCCAATAGTTGTGTTTGTGTCATTGGATGAACATTTAGGTCATTTTCGTCCTCCCTAGGCTAATTCTTGTCCAATTAGGGTTTTTAACCTATCTTGTCCATCCAATAGGTGTTTTGTGTCATTGGATGAACATTTAGGTCATTTTCGTCTTCCCTACAGTTAATCTTGACCAATTAGGGTTTCTAACAAATCTTGTGTAACCAATACGTGTTTTCGTGTCATTGGTTGAACAATTAGGTCATTTTCGTCCTCCCTTGGCTAATTCTTGTCCAATTAGGATTTTTAACCAATCTTGTGCATCCAATAGGAGTTTTTGTGTCATTGGATGAACAATTAGGTCATTTTCGTCCTCCCTAGGCTAATTCTTGTCCAATTAGGGTTTTTAACCTATCTTGTCCATCCAATAGGTGTTTTGTGTCATTGGATGAACATTTAGGTCATTTTCGTCTTCCCTACAGTTTATCTTGACCAATTAGGGTTTCTAACCAATCTTGTGCATCCAATACGTGTTTTTGTGTCATTGGTTGAACAATTAGGTCATTTTCGTCCTCCCTTGGCTAATTCTTGTCCAATTAGGGCTTCTAACCAATCTTGTGCATCCAATAGGTGTTTTTGTGTCATTGGATGAACAGTTAGGTCATTTTCGTCCTCCCTAGGCTAATTCTTGTCCAATTAGGGTTTTTAACCAATCTTGTGCATCCAATAGGTGTTTTGTGTCATTGGATGAACATTTAGGTCATTTTCGTCCTCCCTAAACTTAATCATGTCCAATTAGGGTTTTTAACCAATCTTGTGCATCCAGTAGGTGTTTTGTGTCATTGGATGAACATTTTAGGTCATTTTCGTCCTCCCTACACTTTATCTTTTCCAATTAGGGTTTCTAACCAATCTTGTGCATCCAATTGGTGTTTTTGTGTCATTGGATGAACAATTAGGTCATTTTCGTCCTCCCTATGATAATTCTTATCCAATTAGGGTTTTTAACCAATCTTGTGCATCCAATAGGTGTTTTGTGTCATTGGATGAGCATTTAGGTCATTTTCGTCCTCCTTAGTCTTATTCTTATCCAATTAGGGTTTTTAACCAATCTTGTGCATCCAATAGATGTTTTGTGTCATTGGATGAACATTTAGGTCATTTTCGTCCTCCCTAAACTTAATCTTGTCCAATTAGGGTTCTTAACCAATCTTGTGCATCCAATAGGTGTTTTGTGTCATTGGATGAACATTTTCGGTCATTTTCGTCCTCCCTACACTTTATCTTTTCCAATTAGGGTTTCTAACCAATCTTGTGCATCCAATTGGTGTTTTTGTGTCATTGGATGAACAATTAGGTCATTTTCGTCCTCCCTATGATAATTCTTGTCCAATTCGGGTTTTTAACCAATCTTTTGCATCCAATAGGTGTTTTGTGTCATTGGATGAACATTTAGGTCATTTTCGTCCTCCTTAGGCTAATTCTTATCCAATTAGGGTTTTTAACCAATCTTGTGCATCCAATAGGTGTTTTGTGTCATTGGATGAACACTTAGGTCATTTTCGTCCTCCCTACACTTTATCTTTTCCAATTAGGGTTTCTAACCAATCTTGTGCATCCAATTGGTGTTTTTGTGTCATTGGATGAACAATTAGGTCATTTTCGTCCTCCCTATGATAATTCTTGTCCAAATAGGGTTTTTAACCAATCTTGTGCATCCAATAGGTGTTTTGTGTCATTGGATAAACATTTAGGTCATTTTCGTCCTCCTTAGGCTAATTCTTATCCAATTAGGGTTTTTAACCAATCTTGTGCATCCAATAGGTGTTTTGTGTCATTGGATGAACATTTAGGTCATTTTCGTCCTCCCTACACTTTATCTTTTCCAATTAGGGTTTCTAACCAATCTTGTGCATCCAATTGGTGTTTTTGTGTCATTGGATGAACAATTAGGTCATTTTCGTCCTCCCTATGATAATTCTTGAACAATTAGGGTTTTTAACCAATCTTGTGCATCCAATAGGTGTTTCGTGTCATTGGATGAACATTTAGGTCATTTTCGTCCTCCTTAGTCTAAGTCTTATCCAATTAGGGTTTTTAACCAATCTTGTGCATCCAATAGATGTTTTGTGTCATTGGATGAACATTTAGGTCATTTTCGTCCTCCCTATGATAATTCTTGTCCAATTAGGGTTTTTAACCAATCTTGTGCATCCAATAGGTGTTTTGTGTCATTGGATGAACATTTAGGTCATTTTCGTCCTCCCTACACTTTATCTTGTCCAATTAGGGTTTCTAACCAATCTTGTACATCCAATTGGTGTTTTTGTGTCATTGGATGAACATTTAGGTCATTTTCGTCCTCCGTACACCTAATCTTGTCCAATTAGGGTTTTTAACCAATCTTATGCATCCAATAGATGTTTTTGTGTCAATGGATGAACATTTAGGTCATTTTCATCCTCCTTAGGCTTATGCTTGTCCAATTAGGCTTTCTAACCAATCTTGTGCATCCAATAGTTGTCTTTGTGTCATTGGATGAACATTTAGGTCATTTTCGTCCTCCCTAAACTTAATCTTGTCCAATTAGGGCTTCTAACCAATCTTGTGCATCCAATAGGTGTTTTTTTGTCATTGGATGAACAGTTAGGTCATTTTCGTCCTCCCTAGGCTAATTCTTGTCCAATTAGGGTTTTTAACCTATCTTGTCCATCCAATAGGTGTTTTATGTCAATGGATGAACATTTAGGTCATTTTCGTCCTTCCTACACTTTATCTTGTCCAATTAGGGTTTCTAACCAATCTTGTGCATCCAATTGGTGTTTTTGTGTCATTGGATGAACATTTAGGTCATTTTCGTCCTCCCTACACTTAATCTTATCCAATTAGGGTTATTAACCAATCTTGTCCATCCAATAGGTGTTTTGTGTCATTGAATGAACATTTAGGTCATTTTCGTCTTCCCTACACTTTATCTTGCCCAATAAGGGTTTCTAACCAATCTTGTGCATCCAATACGTGTTTTTGTGTCATTGGTTGAACAATTAGGTCATTTTCGTCCTCCCTTGGCTAATTCTTATCCAATTAGGGTTTTTAACCAATCTTGTGCATCCAATAGGTGTTTTTGTGTCATTGGATGAACAATTAGGTCATTTTCGTCCTCCATAGGCTAATTCTTGTCCAATTAGGGTTTTTAACCTATCTTGTCTATCCAATAGGTGTTTTGTGTCATTGGATGAATATTTAGGTCATTTTCGTCCTCCCTACACTTAATCTTATCCAATTAGGGTTATTAACCAATCTTGTCCATCCAATAGGTGTTTTGTGTCATTGGATGAACATTTAGGTCATTTTCGTCCTCCCTTGGCTAATTCTTGTCCAATTAGGATTTTTAACCAATCTTATGCATCCAATAGGGTTTTTGTGTCATTGGATGAACAATTAGGTCATTTTCGTCCTCCCTAGGCTAATTCTTGTCCAATTAGGGTTTTTAACCAATCTTGTGCATCCAATAGGTGTTTTGTGTCATTGGATGAATATTTAGGTCATTTTCGTCCTCCCTACTCTTAATCTTGTCCAATTAGGGTTTTTAACCAATCTTGTGCATCCAATAGGTGTTTTCTGTCATTGGATGAACATTTAGGTCATTTTCGTCCTCCCTACACTTTATCTTGTCCAATTAGGGTTTCTAACCAATCTTGTACATCCAATTGGTGTTTTTGTGTCATTGGATGAACATTTAGGTCATTTTCGTCCTCCGTACACCTAATCTTGTCCAATTAGGGTTTTTAACCAATCTTGTGCATCCAATAGATGTTTTTGTATCAATGGATGAACATTTAGGTCATTTTCATCCTCCTTAGGCTTATGCTTGTCCAATTAGGGTTTCTAACCAATCTTGTGCATCCAATAGTTGTGTTTGTGTCATTGGATGAACATTTAGGTCATTTTCGTCCTCCCTAAACTTAATCTTGTCCAATTAGGGCTTCTAACCAATCTTGTGCATCCAATAGGTGTTTTTGTGTCATTGGATGAACAGTTAGGTTATTTTCGTCCTCCCTAGGCTAATTCTTGTCCAATTAGGGTTTTTAACCTATCTTGTCCATCCAATAGGTGTTTTATGTCATTGGATGAACATTTAGGTCATTTTCGTCCTTCCCACACTTTATCTTTTCCAACTAGGGTTTCTAACCAATCTTGTGCATCCAATTGGTGTTTTTGTGTTTTTGGATGAACATTTAGGTCATATTCGTCCTCCCTACACCTAATCTTGTCCAATTGAGGTTTTTAACCAATCTTGTGCATCCAATAGGTATTTTTGTGTCAGTGGATGAACATTTAGGTCATTTTCATCCTCCCTAGGCTTATGCTTGTCCAATTAGGGTTTCTAACCAATCTTGTGCATCCAGTAGTTGTGTTTGTGTCATTGGATGAACATTTAGGTCATATTCGTCCTCCCTACACCTAATCTTGTCCAATTAGGGTTTTTAACCAATCTTGCGCATCCAATAGGTGTTTTTGTGTCAGTGGATGAACATTTAGGTCATTTTCATCCTCCCTAGGCTTATACTTGTCCAATTAGGGATTCTAACCAATCTTGTGCATCTTATAGGTGTGTTTGTGTCATTCGATAAACAATTAGGTCATTTTCGTCCTCCCTAGGCTAATTCTTGTCCAATTAGGGTTTCTAACCAATCTTGTGCATCCAATAGTTGTGTTTGTGTCATTGGATGAATATTTAGGTCATTTTCGTCCTCCCTAGGCTAATTCTTGTCCAATTAGGGTTTTTAACCTATCTTGTCCATCCAATAGGTGTTTTGTGTCATTGGATGAACATTTAGGTCATTTTCGTCTTCCCTACAGTTTATCTTGACCAATTAGGGTTTCTAACCAATCTTGTGCATCCAATACGTGTTTTTGTGTCATTGGTTGAACAATTGGGTCATTTTCGTCCTCCCTTGGCTAATTCTTGTCCAATTAGGATTTTTAACCAATCTTCTCCATCCAATAGGAGTTTTTAGGTGTTTTTGTGTCATTGGTTGAACAATTAGGTCATTTTCGTCCTCCCTAGGCTAATTCTTGTCCGATTAGGGTTGTTAACCTATCTTGTCCATCCAATAGGTGTTTTATGTCATTGGATGAACATTTAGGTCATTTTCGTCCTTCCTACACTTTATCTTGTCCAATTAGGGATTCTAACCAATCTTGTGCATCCAATTGGTGTTTTTGTGTCTTTGGATGAACATTTAGGTCATATTCGTCTTCCCTACACCTAATCTTGTCCAATTAAGGTTTTTAACCAATCTTGTGCATCCAATACGTGTTTTTGTGTTAGTGGATGAACATTTAGGTCATTTTCATCCTCCCTAGACTTATGCTTGTCCAATTAGGGTTTCTAACCAATCTTGTGCATCCAATAGTTGTGTTTATGTCATTGGATGAATATTTAGGTCATTTTCGTCCTCCCTAAACTTAATCTTGTCCAAATAGGGCTTCTAACCAATCTTGTGCATCCAATAGGTGTTTTTGTGTCATTGGATGAACAATTAGGTCATTTTCGTCCTCCCTAGGCTAATTCTTGGCCAATTAGGGTTTTAACATATCTTGTCCATCCAATAGGTGTTTTGTGTCAATGGATGAATATTTAGGTCATTTTCGTCCTCCCTACACTTAATCTTATCCAATTAGGGTTATTAACCAATCTTGTCCATCCAATAGGTGTTTTGTGTCATCGGATGAACATTTAGGTCATTTTCGTCCTCCCTTGGCTAATTCTTGTCCAATTAGGGTTTTTAACCAATCTTGTGCATCCAATAGGGTTTTTGTGTCATTGGATGAACAATTAGGTCATTTTCGTCCTCCCTAGGCTAATTCTTGTCCAATTAGGGTTTTTAACCAATCTTGTGCATCCAATAGGTGTTTTGTGTCATTGGATGAATATTTAGGTCATTTTCGTCCTCCCTACTCTTAATCTTGTCCGATTAGGGTTTTTAACCAATTTGTGCATCCAATAGGTCTTTTGTGTCATTGGATGAACATTTAGGTCATTTTCGTCCTCCCTAGGCTAATTCTTGTCCAATTAGGATTTCTAACCAATCTTGTGCATCCAATAGGAATTTTTGTGTCATTGGATGAACAATTAGGTCATTTTCGTCATCCCTAGGCTAATTCCTGTCCAATTAGGGTTTTTAACCAATCTTGTGCATCCAATAGGTGTTTTGTGTCATTGGATGAACAGTTAGGTCATTTTCGTCCTCCACAAACTTAATCTTGTCCAGTTAGGGCTTCTAACCAATCTTGTGCATCCAATAGGTGTTTTTGTGTCATTGGATGAACATTTAGGTCATTTTCGTCCTCCCTAAACTTAATCTTGTCCAATTAGGGCTTCTAACCAATCTTGTGCATCCAATAGGTGTTTTTGTGTCATTGGATGAACAGTTAGGTCATTTTCGTCCTCCCTAGGCTAATTCTTGTCCAATTAGGGTTTTTAACCTATCTTGTCCATCCAATAGGTGTCTATGTCATTGGATGAACATTTAGGTCATTTTCGTCCTTCCTACACTTTATCTTGTCCAATTAGGGTTTCTAACCAATCTTGTGCATCCAATTGGTGTTTTTGTGTCATTGGATGAACATTTAGGTCATTTTCGTCCTCCCTACACCTAATCTCGTCCAATTAAGATTTTTAACCAATCTTGTGCATCCAATAGGTGTTTTTGTGTCAGTCGATGAACATTTAGGTCATTTTCATCCTCCCTAGGCTTATGCTTGTCCAATTAGGGTTTCTAACCAATCTTGTGCAACCAATAGTTGTGTTTGTGTCATTGGATGAACATTTAAGTCATTTTCGTCCTCCCTAAACTTAATCTTGTCCAAAAAGGGCTTCTAACCAATCTTGTGGATCCAATAGGTGATTTTGTGTCATTGGATGAACAATTAGGTCATTTTCGTCCTCCCTAGGCTAATTCTTGTCCAATTAGGGTTTTTAACCTATCTTGTTCATCCAATAGGTATTTTGTGTCATTGGATGAATATTTAGGTCATTTTCGTCCTCCCTACACTTAATCTTATCCAATTAGGGTTATTAACCAATCTTGTCCATCCAATAGGTGTTTTGTGTCATTGGATGAACATTTAGGTAATTTTCGTCCTCCCTACACTTTAACTTGCCCAATTAGGGTTTCTAACCAATCTTGTGCATCCAATAGGTGTTTTTCTGTCATTGGTTGAACAATTAGGTCATTTTCGTCCTCCCTTTGCTAATTCTTATCCAATTAGGGTTTTTAACAATTCTTGTGCATCCAATAGGTGTTTTTGTGTCATTGGATGAACAATTAGGTCATTTTCGTCCTCCATAGGCTAATTCTTGTCCAATTAGGGTTTTTAACCTATCTTGTCCATCCAATAGGTGTTCTGTGTCATTGGATGAATATTTAGGTCATTTTTGGCCTCCCTACATTTAATCTTATCCAATTAGGTTTATTAACCAATCTTCTGCATCCAATAGGTGTTTTGTATCATTGGATGAACATTTAGGTCATTTTCGTCCTCCCTAAACTTAATCTTGTCCAATTAGGGTTTCTAACCAATCTTGTGCATCCAATAGGTGTTTTCGTGTCATTGGATGAACAATTAGGTCATTTTCGTCCTCCCTAGGCTAAATCTCGTCCAATTAGGGTTTTTAACCAAT
>JBBPBS010000177.1:380206-395188 GCA_037974835.1 Cicer judaicum
TCCAATTAGGGCTTCTAACCAATCTTGTGCATCCAATAGGTGTTTTTTTGTCATTGGATGAACAGTTAGGTCATTTTCGTCCTCCCTAGGCTAATTCTTGTCCAATTAGGGTTTTTAACCTATCTTGTCCATCCAATAGGTGTTTTATGTCAATGGATGAACATTTAGGTCATTTTCGTCCTTCCTACACTTTATCTTGTCCAATTAGGGTTTCTAACCAATCTTGTGCATCCAATTGGTGTTTTTGTGTCATTGGATGAACAGTTAGGTCATTTTCGTCCTCCCTAGACTAATTCTTGTCCAATTAGGGTTTTTAACCTATCTTGTCCATCCAATAGGTGTTTTATGTCATTGGATGAACATTTAGGTCATTTTCGTCCTTCCTACACTTTATCTTGTCCAATTAGGGTTTCTAACCAATCTTGTGCATCCAATTGGTGTTTTTGTGTCATTGGATGAACATTTAGGTCATTTTCGTCCTCCCTACACTTAATCTTATCCAATTAGGGTTATTAACCAATCTTGTCCATCCAATAGGTGTTTTGTGTCATTGGATGAACATTTAGGTCATTTTCGTCCTCCCTACACTTTATCTTGCCCAATTAAGGTTTCTAACCAATCTTGTGCATCCAATAGGTGTTTTTGTGTCATTGGTTGAACAATTAGGTCATTTTCGTCCTCCCTTGGCTAATTCTTCTCCAATTAGGATTTTTAACCAATCTTGTGCATCCAATATGAGTTTTTGTGTCATTGGATGAACAATTAGGTCATTTTCGTCCTCCCTAGGCTAATTCTTGTCCAATTAGGGTTTTTAACCAATCTTGTGCATCCAATAGGTGTTTTGTGTCATTGGATGAATATTTAGGTCATTTTCGTCCTCCCTACTCTTAATCTTGTCCAATTAGGGTTTTTAACCAATCTTGTGCATCCAATAGGTGTTTTCTGTCATTGGATGAACATTTAGGTCATTTTCGTCCTCCCTACACTTAATCTTGTCCAATTAGGGTTTCTAACTAATCTTGTACATCCAATTGGTGTTTTTGTGTCATTGGATGAACATTTAGGTCATTTTCGTCCTCTGTACACCTAATCTTGTCCAATTAGGGTTTTTAACCAATCTTGTGCATCCAATAGATGTTTTTGTGTCAATGGATGAACATTTAGGTCATTTTCATCCTCCTTAGGCTTATGCTTGTCCAATTAGGGTTTCTAACCAATCTTGTGCATCCAATAGTTGTCTTTGTGTCATTGGATGAACATTTAGGTCATTTTCGTCTTCCCTAAACTTAATCTTGTCCAATTAGGGCTTCTAACCAATCTTGTGCATCCAATAGGTGTTTTTGTGTCAGTGGCTGAACATTTAGGTCATTTTCGTCCTTCCTTCACTTTATCTTGTCCAATTAGGGTTTCTAACCAATCTTGTGCATCCAATTGGTGTTTTTGTGTCTTTGGATGAACATTTAGGTCATATTCGTCCTCCCTACACCTAATCTTGTCCAATTGAGGTTTTTAACCAATCTTGTGCATCCAATAGGTGTTTTTGTGTCAGTGGATGAACATTTAGGTCATTTTCATCCTCCCAAGGCTTATGCTTGTCCAATTAGGATTTCTAACCAATCTTGTGCATCCAATAGTTGTGTTTGTGTCATTGGATCAACATTTAGGTCATTTTCGTCCTCCCTAAACTTAATCTTGTCGAAATAGGGCTTCTAACCAATCTTGTGCATCCATTAGGTGTTTTTGTGTCATTGGATGAACAATTAGGTCATTTTCGTCCTCCCTAGGCTAATTCTTGTCCAATTAGGGTTTTAACCTATCTTGTCAATCCAATAGGTGTTTTGTGTCATTGGATGAATATTTAGGTCATTTTCGTCCTCCCTACACTTAATCTTATCCAATTAGGGTTATTAACCAATCTTGTCCATCCAATAGGTGTTTTGTGTCATTGGATGAACATTTAGGTCATTTTCGTCCTCCCTTGGCTAATTCTTGTCCAATTAGGATTTTTAACCAATCTTGTGCATCCAATAGGGTTTTTGTGTCATTGGATGAACAATTAGGTCATTTTCGTCCTCCCTAGGCTAATTCTTGTCCAATTAGGGTTTTTAACCAATCTTGTGCATCCAATAGGTGTTTTGTGTCATTGGATGAATATTTAGGTCATTTTCGTCCTCCCTACTCTTAATCTTGTCCAATTAGGGTTTTTAACCAATTTGTGCATCCAATAGGTGTTTTGTGTCATTGGATGAACATTTAGGTCATTTTCTTCCTCCCTACACTTTATCTTGTCCAATTAGGGTTTCTAACCAATCTTGTACATCCAATTGGTGTTTTTGTGTCATTGGATGAACATTTAGGTCATTTTCGTCCTCCGTACACCTAATCTTGTCCAATTAGGGTTTTTAACCAATCTTGTGCATCCAATAGATGTTTTTGTGTCACTGGATGAACATTTAGGTCATTTTCATCCTCCTTAGGCTTATGCTTGTCCAATTAGGGTTCCTAACCAATCTTGTGCATCCAATAGTTGTCTTTGTGTCATTGGATGAACATTTAGGTCATTTTCGTCTTCCCTAAACTTAATCTTGTCCAATTAGGGCTTCTAACCAATCTTGTGCATCCAATAGGTGTTTTTGTGTCATTGGATGAATAGTTAGGTCATTTTCGTCCTCCCTAGGCTAATTCTTGTCCAATTAGGGTTTTTAACCTATCTTTTCCATCCAATAGGTGTTTTATGTCATTGGATGAACATTTAGGTTATTTTCGTCCTTCCTACACTTTATCTTGTCCAATTAGGGTTTCTAACCAATCTTGTGCATCCAAATTGGTGTTTTTGTGTCTTTGGATGAACATTTAGGTCATATTCGTCCTCCCTACACCTAATCTTGTCCAATTGAGGTTTTTAACCAATCTTGTGCATCCAATAGGTGTTTTTGTGTCAGTGGATGAACATTTAGGTCATTTTCATCCTCCCTAGGCTTATGCTTGTCCAATTAGGATTTCTAACCAATCTTGTGCATCCAATAGTTGTGTTTGTGTCATTGGATGAACATTTAGGTCATTTTCGTCCTCCCTAAACTTAATCTTGTCCAAATAGGGCTTCTAACCAATCTTGTGCATCCAATAGGTGTTTTTGTGTCAATGGATGAACAATTAGGTCATTTTCGACCTCCCTTGGCTAATTCTTCTCCAATTAGGATTTTTAACCAATCTTGTGCATCCAATATGAGTTTTTGTGTCATTGGATGAACAATTAGGTCATTTTCGTCCTCCCTAGGCTAATTCTTGTCCAATTAGGGATTTAACCTATCTTGTCCATCCAATAGGTGTTTTGTGTCATTGGATGAATATTTAGGTCATTTTCGTCCTCCCTACACTTAATCTTGTCCAATTAGGGTTATTAACCAATCTTGTCCATCCAATAGGTGTTTTGTGTCATTGGATGAACATTTAGGTCATTTTCGTCCTTCCTACACTTTATCTTGTCCAATTAGGGTTTCTAACCAATCTTGTGCATCCAATTGGTGTTTTTGTGTCTTTGGATGAACATTTAGGTCATATTCATCCTCCCTACACCTAATCTTGTCCAATTGAGGTTTTTAACCAATCTTGTGCAACCAATACGTGTTTTTGTGTCAGTGGATGAACATTTAGGTCATTTTCATTCTCCCTAGGCTTATGCTTGTCCAATTAGGGTTTCTAACCAATCTTGTGCATCCAATAGGAGTTTTTTTGTCATTGGATGAACAGTTAGGTCATTTTCGTCCTCCCTAGGCAAATTCTTGTCCAATTAGGGTTTTTAACCTATCTTGTCCATCCAATAGGTGTTTTATGTCATTGGATGAGCATTTAGGTCATTTTCGTCCTTTCTACACTTTATCTTGTCCAATTAGGGTTTCTAACCAATCTTGTGCATCCAATTGGTGTTTTTGTGTCATTGGATGAACATTTAGGTCATTTTCGTCCTCCCTACACTTAATCTTATCCAATTAGGGTTATTAACCAATCTTGTCCATCCAATAGGTGTTTTGTGTCATTGGATGAACATTTAGGTCATTTTCGTCTTCCCTACACTTTATCTTGCCCAATAAGGGTTTCTAACCAATCTTGTGCATCCAATACGTGTTTTTGTGTCATTGGTTGAACAATTAGATCATTTTCGTCCTCCCTTGGCTAATTCTTATCCAATTAGGGTTTTTAACCAATCTTCTGCATCCAATAGGTGTTTTGTGTCATTGGATGAACATTTAGGTCATTTTCGTCCTCCCTACACTTTATCTTGCCCAATTAAGTTTTCTAACCAATCTTGTGCATCCAATAGGTGTTTTTGTGTCATTGGTTGAACAATTAGGTCATTTTCGTCCTCCCTTGGCTAATTCTTCTCCAATTAGGATTTTTAACCAATCTTGTGCATCCAATAGGTGTTTTCTGTCATTGGATGAACATTTAGGTCATTTTCGTCCTCCCTACACTTTATCTTGTCCAATTAGGGTTTCTAACCATTCTTGTACATCCAATTGGTGTTTTTGTGTCATTGGATAAACATTTAGGTCATTTTCGTCCTCCGTACACCTAATCTTGTCCAATTAGGGTTTTTAACCAATCTTGTGCATCCAATAGATGTTTTTGTGTCAATGGATGAACATTTAGGTCATTTTCATCCTCCTTAGGCTTATGCTTGTCCAATTAGGGTTTCTAACCAATCTTGTGCATCCAATAGTTGTGTTTGTGTCATTGGATGAACATTTAGGTCATTTTCGTCCTCCCTAAACTTAATCTTGTCTAATTAGGGCTTCTAACCAATCTTGTGCATCCAATAGGTCTTTTTGTGTCATTGGATGAACAGTTAGGTCATTTTCGTCCTCCCTAGGCTAATTCTTGTCCAATTAGGGTTTTTAACCTATCTTGTCCATCCAATAGGTGTTTTATGTCATTGGATGAACATTTAGGTCATTTTCGTCCTTCCTACACTTTATCTTGTCCAATTAGGGTTTCTAACCAATCTTGTGCATCCAATTGGTGTTTTTGTGTCTTTGGATGAACATTTAGGTCATATTCGTCCTCCCTAGGCTAATTCTTGTCCAATTAGGGTTTTTAACCTATCTTGTCCATCCAATAGGTGTTTTATGTCATTGGATGAACATTTAGGTCATTTTCGTCCTTCCTACACTTTATCTTGTCCAATTAGGGTTTCTAACCAATCTTGTGCATCCAATTGGTGTTTTTGTGTCTTTGGATGAACATTTAGGTCATATTCGTCCTCCCTAGGCTAATTCTTGTCCAATTAGGGTTTTAAACCTATCTTGTCCATCCAATAGGTGTTTTGTGTCATTGGATGAATATTTAGGTCATTTTCGTCCTCCCTACACTTAATCTTACCCAATTAGGGTTATTAACCAATCTTCTGCATCCAATAGGTGTTTTGTGTCATTGGATGAACATTTAGGTCATTTTCGTCCTCCCTACACATTATCTTGCCCAATTAAGGTTTCTAACCAATCTTGTGCATCCAATAGGTGTTTTTGTGTCATTGGTTGAACAATTAGGTCATTTTCGTCCTCCCTTGGCTAATTCTTCTCCAATTAGGATTTTTAACCAATCTTGTGCATCCAATATGAGTTTTTGTGTCATTGGATGGACAATTAGGTCATTTTCGTCCTCCCTAGGCTAATTCTTGTCCAATTAGGGTTTTTAACCAATCTTGTGCATCCAATAGGTGTTTTGTGTCATTGGATGAATATTTAGGTCATTTTCGTCCTCCCTACTCTTAATCTTGTCCAATTAGGGTTTTTAACCAATCTTGTGCATCCAATAGGTGTTTTCTGTCATTGGATGAACATTTAGGTCATTTTCGTCCTCCCTACACTTTATCTTGTCCAATTAGGGTTTCTAACCAATCTTGTACATCCAATTGGTGTTTTTGTGTCATTGGATGAACATTTAGGTCATTTTCGTCCTCCCTAAACTTAATCTTGTCCAATTAGGGTTATTAACCAATCTTGTGCATCCAATAGGTGTTTTGTGTCATTGGATGAAGATTTAGGTCATATTCGTCCTCCCTACACTTTATTTTGCCCAATTAGGGTTTCTAATCAATCTTCTTCATCCAATTGGTGTGTTTGTGTCATTGGATGAACATTCAGGTCATTTTCGTCCTCCCTAGGCTAATTCTTGTCCAATTAGGGTTTTTAACCTATCTTGTCCATCCAATAGGTGTTTTGTGTCGTTGGATGAACATTTAGGTCATTTTCGTCTTCCCTACAGTTTATCTTGACCAATTAGGGTTTCTAACCAATATTGTGCATCCAATAGGTGTTTTTGTGTCATTGGTTGAACAATTAGGTCATTTTCGTCCTCACTTGGCTAATTCTTGTACAATTAGCATTTTTAACCAATCTTGTGCATCCAATAGGTGTTTTTGTGACATTGGTTGAATAATTAGGTCATTTTCGTCCTCCCTAGGCTAATTCTTGTCCAATTAGGATTTTTAACCAATCTTGTGCATCCAATAGGTGTTTTGTGTCATTGGATGAATATTTAGGTCATTTTCGTCCTCCCTACACTTAATTTTATCCAATTAGGGTTATTAACCAATCTTGTGCATCCAATAGGTGTTTTGTGTCATTGGATGAACATTTAGGTCATATTCGTCCTCCCTACACTTTATCTTGCCCAATTAGGGTTTCTAACCTATTTTGTGCATCCAATTGGTGTTTTTGTGTCATTGGATGAACATTTAGATCATTTTCGTCCTCCCTACACCTAATCTTGTCCAATTAGGGTTTTTAACCAATCTTGTGCATATTTTAGGTGTTTTTTTGTCAGTGGATGAACATTTAGGTCATTTTCATCCTCCCTAGGCTTATGCTTGTCCAATTAGGGTTTCTAACCAATCTTGTGCATTTAGGTCATTTTCGTCCTCCCTACACTTAATCTTGTCCAATTAAGGTTTCTAACCAATCTTTTGCATCCAATAGGTGAGTTTGTGTCATTGGATGAAAAATTAGGTCATTTTCGTCCTCCCTAGGCTAATTCTTGTCCAATTAGGGTTTTTAACCAATCTTGTGCATCCAATAGGTGTTTTGTGTCATTGGATGAATATTTAGGTCATTTTCGTCCTCCCTACTCTTAATCTTGTCCAATTAGGGTTTCTAACCAATCTTGTGCATCCAATAGTTGTGTTTGTGTCATTGGATGAACATTTAGGTCATTTTCGTCCTCCCTAAACTTAATCTTATCCAATTAGGGTTATTAACCAATCTTGTGCATCCAATAGGTGTTTTGTGTCATTGGATGAATATTTAGGTCATTTTCATCCTCCCTAGGCTTATGCTTGTCCAATTAGGGTTTCTAACACATCTTGTGCATCCAATAGTTGTGTTTGTGTCATTGGATGAACATTTAGGTCATTTTCGTCCTCCCTAAACTTAATCTTGTCCAATTAGGGCTTCTAACCAATCTTGTGCATCCAATAGGTGTTTTTATGTCATTGGATGAACAGTTAGGTCATTTTCGTCCTCCCTAGGCTAATTCTTGTCCAATTAGGGTTTTTAATCTATCTTGTCCATCCAATAGGTGTTTTGTGTCATTGGATGAACATTTAGGTCATTTTCGTCTTCCTTACAGTTTATGTTGACCAATTAGGGTTTCTAACCAATATTGTGCATCCAATAGGTGTTTTTGTGTCATTGGTTGAACAATTAGGTCATCTTCGTCCTCACTTGGCTAATTCTTGTACAATTAGCATTTTTAACCAATCTTGTGCATCCAATAGGAGTTTTTAGGTGTTTTTGTGTCATTGGATGAACAATTAGGTAATTTTCGTCCTCCATAGGCTAATTCTTGTCCAATTAGGGTTTTTAACCTATCTTGTCCTTCCAATAGGTGTTTTGTGTCATTGGATGAATATTTAGGTCATTTTCGTCCTCCCGACACTTAATCTTATCCAATTAGGGTTATTAACCAATCTTGTGCATCCAATAGGTGTTTTGTGTCATTGGATGAAGATTTAGGTCATATTCGTCCTCCCTACACTTTATTTTGCCCAATTAGGGTTTCTAATCAATCTTCTTCATCCAATTGGTGTGTTTGTGTCATTGGATGAACATTCAGGTCATTTTCGTCCTCCCTAGGCTAATTCTTGTCCAATTAGGGTTTTTAACCTATCTTGTCCATCCAATAGGTGTTTTGTGTCGTTGGATGAACATTTAGGTCATTTTCGTCTTCCCTACAGTTTATCTTGACCAATTAGGGTTTCTAACCAATATTGTGCATCCAATAGGTGTTTTTGTGTCATTGGTTGAACAATTAGGTCATTTTCGTCCTCACTTGGCTAATTCTTGTACAATTAGCATTTTTAACCAATCTTGTGCATCCAATAGGTGTTTTTGTGACATTGGTTGAATAATTAGGTCATTTTCGTCCTCCCTAGGCTAATTCTTGTCCAATTAGGATTTTTAACCAATCTTGTGCATCCAATAGGTGTTTTGTGTCATTGGATGAATATTTAGGTCATTTTCGTCCTCCCTACACTTAATTTTATCCAATTAGGGTTATTAACCAATCTTGTGCATCCAATAGGTGTTTTGTGTCATTGGATGAACATTTAGGTCATATTCGTCCTCCCTACACTTTATCTTGCCCAATTAGGGTTTCTAACCTATTTTGTGCATCCAATTGGTGTTTTTGTGTCATTGGATGAACATTTAGATCATTTTCGTCCTCCCTACACCTAATCTTGTCCAATTAGGGTTTTTAACCAATCTTGTGCATATTTTAGGTGTTTTTTTGTCAGTGGATGAACATTTAGGTCATTTTCATCCTCCCTAGGCTTATGCTTGTCCAATTAGGGTTTCTAACCAATCTTGTGCATTTAGGTCATTTTCGTCCTCCCTACACTTAATCTTGTCCAATTAAGGTTTCTAACCAATCTTTTGCATCCAATAGGTGAGTTTGTGTCATTGGATGAACAATTAGGTCATTTTCGTCCTCCCTAGGCTAATTCTTGTCCAATTAGGGTTTTTAACCAATCTTGTGCATCCAATAGGTGTTTTGTGTCATTGGATGAATATTTAGGTCATTTTCGTCCTCCCTACTCTTAATCTTGTCCAAATAGGGTTTTTAACCAATCTTGTGCATCCAATAGGTGTTTTTGTGTCAGTGGATGAACATTTACGTCATTTTCATCCTCCCTAGGCTTATGCTTGTCCAATTAGGGTTTCTAACCAATCTTGTGCATCCAATAGTTGTGTTTGTGTCATTGGATGAACATTTAGGTCATTTTCGTCCTCCCTAAACTTAAACTTGTCCAATTAGGGCTTCTAACCAATCTTGTGCATCCAATAGGTGTTTTTGTCTCATTGGATGAACAGTTAGGTCATTTTCGTCCTCCCTAGGCTAATTCTTGTCCAATTAGGGTTTTTAACCTATCTTGTCCATCCAATAGGTGTTTTGTGTCATTGGATGAATATTTAGGTCATTTCCGTCCTCCCTACACTTAGTCTTATCCAATTAGGGTTATTAACCAATCTTGTGCATCGAATAGGTGTTTTGTGTCATTGGACGAACATTTAGGTCATTTTCGTCTTCCCTCCACTATATCTTGCCCAATTAGCGTTTCTAACCAATCTTGTGCATCCAATACGTGTTTTTGTGTCATTGGTTGAACAATTAGGTCATTTTCGTCCTCTTTAGGCTAATTCTTGTCCAATTAGGATTTTTAACCAATGTTGTGCATCCAATAGGAGTTTTTGTGTCATTGGATGAACAATTAGGTCATTTTCGTCCTCCCTAGGCTAATTCTTGTCCAATTAGGGTTTTTAACAAATCTTGTGCATCCAATAGGTGTTTTTGTGTCATTGGATGAACATTTAGGTCATTTTCGTCCTCCCTACACTTTATGTTGTCCAATTAGGGTTTCTAACCAATCTTGTGCATCCAATAGGTGTTTTTGTGTCATTGGATGAACAATTAGGTCATTTTCGTCCTCCCTATGCTTATTCTTGTCCAATTAGGGTTTTTAACAAATCTTGTGCATCCAATAGGTGTTTTTGTGTCATTGGATGAACATTTAGGTTATTTTCGTCCTCCCTACATCGAATCTTGTCCAATTAGGGTTTCTAACCAATCTTGTGCATCCAATAGTTGTGTTTATGTTATTGGATGAACATTTAGGTCATTTTCGTCCTCCCTACACTTTATCTTGTCCAATTAAAGTTTCTAACCAATCTTGTGCATCCAATAGGAGTTTTTGTGTCATTGGATGAACAATTAGGTCATTTTCGTCCTCCCTAGGCTAATTCTTGTCCAATTAGGGTTTTTAACCAATCTTGTGCATCCAATAGGTGTTTTGTGTCATTGGATGAATATTTATGTCATTTTCGTCCTCCCTACTCTTAATCTTGTCCATATAGGGTTTTTAACCAATCTTGTGCATCCAATAGGTGTTTTCTATCATTGGATGAACATTTAGGTCATTTTCGTCCTCCCTACACTTTATCTTGTCCAATTAGGATTTCTAACCGATCTTGTGCATCCAATTGGTGTTTTTGTGTCATTGGATGAACATTTAGGTCATTTTCGTCCTCCCTACACCTAATCTTGTCCAATTAGGGTTTTTAACCAATCTTGTACATCAAATAGGTGTTTTTGTGTCAGTGGATGAACATTTAGGTCATTTTCATCCTCCCTAGGCTTCTAACCAATCTCGAGCATCCAATAGTTGTGTTTGTGTCATTGGATGAACATTTAGGTCATTTTCGTCCTCCCTAAACTTAATCTTGTCCAAATAGGGCTTCTAACCAATCTTGTGCATCCAATAGGTGTTTTTGTGTCATTGGATGAACAATTAGGTCATTTTCGTCCTCCCTAACCTAATTCTTGTCCAATTAGGATTTTTAACCAATCTTGTGAATCCAATAGGAGTTTTTGTGTCATTGGATGAACAATTAGGTCATTTTCGTCCTCCCTAGGCTAATTCTTGTCCAATTAGGGTTTTTAACCAATCTTGTGCATCCAATAGGTGTGTTTGTGTCATTGGATGAATATTAAGGTCATTTTCGTCCTCCCTACACTTAATCTTGTCCAATTAAGGTTTCTAACCAATCTTTTGCATCCAATAGGTGAGTTTGTGTCATTGGATGAACAATTAGGTCATTTTCGTCCTCCCTAGGCTAATTCTTGTCCAATTAGGGTTTTTAACCAATCTTGTGCATCCAATAGGTGTTTTGTGTCATTGGATGAATATTTAGGTCATTTTCGTCCTCCCTACTCTTATTCTTGTCCAAATAGGGTTTTTAACCAATCTTGTGCATCCAATAGGTGTTTTTGTGTCAGTGGATGAACATTTAGGTCATTTTCATCCTCCCTAGGCTTATGCTTGTCCAATTAGGGTTTCTAACCAATCTTGTGCATCCAATAGTTGTGTTTGTGTCATTGGATGAACATTTAGGTCATTTTCGTCCTCCCTAAACATAGTCTTGTCCAATTAGGGCTTCTAACCAATCTTGTGCATCCAATAGGTGTTTTTGTCTCATTGGATGAACAGTTAGGTCATTTTCGTCCTCCCTAGGCTAATTCTTGTCCAATTAGGGTTTTTAACCTATCTTATCCATCCAATAGGTGTTTTGTGTCATTGGATGAATATTTAGGTCATTTTCGTCCTCCCTACACTTAATCTTATCCAATTAGGGTTATTAACCAATCTTGTGCATCCAATAGGTGTTTTGTGTCATTGGATGAACATTTAGGTCATATTCGTCCTCCCTACACTTTATCTTGCCCAATTAGGGTTTCTAACCAATCTTGTGCATCCAATTGGTGTTTTTCTGTCATTGGATGAACATTTATGTTATTTTCATCCTCCCTACACTTTATCTTTTCCAATTAAGGTTTCTAACCAATCTTGTGCATCCAATAGGTGAGTTTGTGTCATTGGATGAAAAATTAGGTCATTTTCGTCCTCCCTATACTTAATCTTGTCCAATTAGGGTTTCTAACCAATTTTGTTCATCCAATAGGTGTTTTTGTGTCATTGGATGTACAATTAGGTCATTTTCGACCTCACTAGGCAAGTTCTTATCCAATTAGGGTTTTTAACCAATCTTGTGCATCCAATAGGAGTTTTTGTGTCATTGGATGAACAATTAGGTCATTTTCGTCCTCCCTAGGCTAATTCTTGTCCAATTAGGGTTTTTAACCAATCTTGTGCATCCAATAGGTATGTTTGTGTCATTGGATGAATATTTAGGTCATTTTCGTCCTCCCTACACTTAATCTTGTCCAATTAGGATTTTTGACCAATCTTGTGCATCCAATAGGTGTTTTGTGTCATTGGATGAACATTTAGGTCATTTTCGTCCTCCCTACACTTTATCTTGTCCAATTAGGGTTTCTAACCAATCTTGTGCATCCAATAGGTGTTTTTGTGTCATTGGATGAACAATTAGGTCATTTTCGTCCTCCCTATGCTTATTCTTGTCCAATTAGGGTTTTTAACAAATCTTGTGCATCCAATAGGTGTTTTTGCGTCATTGGATGAACATTTAGGTTATTTTCCTCCTCCCTACACCTAATCTTGCCAATTAGGGTTTCTAACCAATCTTCTGCATCCAATAGTTGTGTTTATGTCATTGGATGAACATTTAGGTCATTTTCGTCCTCCCTACCCTTTATCTTGTCCAATTAAGGTTTCTAACCAATCTTGTGCATCCAATAGGTGAGTTTGTGTCATTGGATGAAAAATTAGGTCATTTTCGTCCTCCCTAGGCTAATTCTTGTCCAATTAGGGTTTTTATCCAATCTTCTGCATCCAATAGGTATTTTTGTGTCATAGGATGAACATTTAGGTCATTTTCATCCTCCCTAGGCTTATGCTAGTCCAATTAGGGTTTCTAACCAATCCTGTGCATCCAATAGTTGTGTTTGTGTCATTGGATGAACATTTAGGTCATTTTCGTCCTCCCTATACTTAATCTTGTCCAATTAGGGTTTCTAACCAATTTTGTTCATCCAATAGGTGTTTTTGTGTCATTGGATGAACAATTAGGTCATTTTCGTCCTCACTAGGCAAGTTCTTATCCAATTAGGGTTTTTAACCAATCTTGTGCATCCAATAGGTGTTTTTGTGTCATTGGATGAACATTTAGGTCCTGTTCATCCTCCCTAGGCTTATGCTTGTCCAATTAGGGTTTCTAACCAATCTTGTGCATCCAATAGTTGTGTTTAAGTTATTGGATGTACATTTAGGTCATTTTCGTCCTCGCTACACTTAATCTTGTCCAATTAAGGTTTCTAACCAATCTTGTGCATCCAATAGGTGAGTTTGTGTCATTGGATGAACAATTAGGTCATTTTCGTCCTCCCTAGGCTAATTCTTGTCCAATTAGGGTTTTTAACCAATCTTGTGCATCCAATAGGTATGTTTGTGTCATTGGATGAATATTTAGGTCATTTTCGTCCTCCCTACACTTAATCTTGTCCAATTAGGATTTTTGACCAATCTTGTGCATCCAATAGGTGTTTTGTGTCATTGGATGAACATTTAGGTCATTTTCGTCCTCCCTACACTTTATCTTGTCCAATTAGGGTTTCTAACCAATCTTGTGCATCCAATAGGTGTTTTTGTGTCATTGGATGAACAATTAGGTCATTTTCGTCCTCCCTATGCTTATTCTTGTCCAATTAGGGTTTTTAACAAATCTTGTGCATCCAATAGGTGTTTTTGCGTCATTGGATGAACATTTAGGTTATTTTCCTCCTCCCTACACCTAATCTTGCCAATTAGGGTTTCTAACCAATCTTCTGCATCCAATAGTTGTGTTTATGTCATTGGATGAACATTTAGGTCATTTTCGTCCTCCCTACCCTTTATCTTGTCCAATTAAGGTTTCTAACCAATCTTGTGCATCCAATAGGTGAGTTTGTGTCATTGGATGAAAAATTAGGTCATTTTCGTCCTCCCTAGGCTAATTCTTGTCCAATTAGGGTTTTTATCCAATCTTCTGCATCCAATAGGTATTTTTGTGTCATAGGATGAACATTTAGGTCATTTTCATCCTCCCTAGGCTTATGCTAGTCCAATTAGGGTTTCTAACCAATCGTGTGCATCCAATAGTTGTGTTTGTGTCATTGGATGAACATTTAGGTCATTTTCGTCCTCCCTATACTTAATCTTGTCCAATTAGGGTTTCTAACCAATTTTGTTCATCCAATAGGTGTTTTTGTGTCATTGGATGAACAATTAGGTCATTTTCGTCCTCACTAGGCAAGTTCTTATCCAATTAGGGTTTTTAACCAATCTTGTGCATCCAATAGGTGTTTTTGTGTCATTGGATGAACATTTAGGTCCTGTTCATCCTCCCTAGGCTTATGCTTGTCCAATTAGGGTTTCTAACCAATCTTGTGCATCCAATAGTTGTGTTTAAGTTATTGGATGTACATTTAGGTCATTTTCGTCCTCGCTACACTTAATCTTGTCCAATTAAGGTTTCTAACCAATCTTGTGCATCCAATAGGTGAGTTTGTGTCATTGGATGAACAATTAGGTCATTTTCGTCCTCCCTAGGCTAATTCTTGTCCAATTAGGGTTTTTAACCAATCTTGTGCATCCAATAGGTATGTTTGTGTCATTGGATGAATATTTAGGTCATTTTCGTCCTCCCTACACTTAATCTTGTCCAATTAGGATTTTTGACCAATCTTGTGCATCCAATAGGTGTTTTGTGTCATTGGATGAACATTTAGGTCATTTTCGTCCTCCCTACACTTTATCTTGACCAATTAGGGTTTCTAACCAACCTTGTGCATCCAATACGTGTTTTTGTGTCATTGGTTGAACAATTGGGTCATTTTTGTCCTCCCTTGGCTAATTCTTGTCCAATTAGGATTTTTAACCAATCTTGTGCATCCAATAGGAGTTTTTAGGTGTTTTTGTGTCATTGGTTGAACAATTAGCTCATTTTCGTCCTCCCTAGGCTAATTCTT
>JBBPBS010000177.1:399744-421642 GCA_037974835.1 Cicer judaicum
TAGTCTTGTCCAATTAGGGCTTCTAACCAATCTTGTGCATCCAATAGGTGTTTTTGTCTCATTGGATGAACAGTTAGGTCATTTTCGTCCTCCCTAGGCTAATTCTTGTCCAATTAGGGTTTTTAACCTATCTTATCCATCCAATAGGTGTTTTGTGTCATTGGATGAATATTTAGGTCATTTTCGTCCTCCCTACACTTAATCTTATCCAATTAGGGTTATTAACCAATCTTGTGCATCCAATAGGTGTTTTGTGTCATTGGATGAACATTTAGGTCATTTTCGTCTTCCCTACAGTTTATCTTGACCAATTAGGGTTTCTAACCAATCTTGTGCATCCAATACGTGTTTTTGTGTCATTGGTTGAACAATTGGGTGATTTTCGTCCTCCCTTGGCTAATTCTTGTCCAATTAGGATTTTTAACCAATCTTGTGCATCCAATAGGAGTTTTTAGGTGTTTTTGTGTCATTGGTTGAACAATTAGGTCATTTTCGTCCTCCCTAGGCTAATTCTTGTCCAATTAGGATTTTTAACCAATCTTGTGCATCCAATAGGTGTTTTGTGTCATTGGATGAATATTTAGGTCATTTTCGTCCTCCCTACACTTAATCTTGTCCAATTAGGGTTTTTAACCAATCTTGTGCATCCAATAGGTGTTTTGTATCATTGGACGAATATTTACGTCATTTTCGTCCTCCCTAAACTTAACCTTGTCCAATTAGGGTTTCTATCCAATCTTGTGCATCCAATAGGTGAGTTTGTGTCATTGGATGAACAATTAGGTCATTTTCGTCCTCCCTAGGCTAATTCTTGTCCAATTAGGGTTTTTAACCAATCTTGTGCATCCAATAGGTGTTTTGTGTCATTGGATGAATATTTAGGTCATTTTCGTCCTCCCTACTCTTATTCTTGTCCAAATAGGGTTTTTAACCAATCTTGTGCATCCAATAGGTGTTTTTGTGTCAGTGGATGAACATTTAGGTCATTTTCATCCTCCCTAGGCTTATGCTTGTCCAATTAGGGTTTCTAACCAATCTTGTGCATCCAATAGTTGTGTTTGTGTCATTGGATGAACATTTAGGTCATTTTCGTCCTCCCTAAACTTAGTCTTGTCCAATTAGGGCTTCTAACCAATCTTGTGCATCCAATAGGTGTTTTTGTCTCATTGGATGAACAGTTAGGTCATTTTCGTCCTCCCTAGGCTAATTCTTGTCCAATTAGGGTTTTTAACCTATCTTATCCATCCAATAGGTGTTTTGTGTCATTGGATGAATATTTAGGTCATTTTCGTCCTCCCTACACTTAATCTTATCCAATTAGGGTTATTAACCAATCTTGTGCATCCAATAGGTGTTTTGTGTCATTGGATGAACATTTAGGTCATATTCGTCCTCCCTACACTTTATCTTGCCCAATTAGGGTTTCTAACCAATCTTGTGCATCCAATTGGTGTTTTTGTGTCATTGGATGAACATTTAGCTCATTTTCGTCCTCCCTACACCTAATCTTGTCCAATTAGGGTTTTTAACCAATCTTGTGCATCCAATAGGTGTTTTTTTGTCAATGGATGAACATTTAGGTCATTTTCATCCTCCCTAGGCTTATGCTTGTCCAATTAGGGTTTCTAACCAATCTTGTGCATTTAGGTCATTTTCGTCCTCCCTACACTTAATCTTGTCCAATTAAGGTTTCTAACCAATCTTTTGCATCCATAAGGTGAGTTTGTGTCATTGGATGAACAATTAGGTCATTTTCGTCCTCCCTAGGCTAATTCTTGTCCAATTAGGGTTTTTAACCAATCTTGTGCATCCAATAGGTGTTTTGTGTCATTGGATGAATATTTAGGTCATTTTCGTCCTCCCTACTCTTATTCTTGTCCAAATAGGGTTTTTAACCAATCTTGTGCATCCAATAGGTGTTTTTGTGTCAGTGGATGAACATTTAGGTCATTTTCATCCTCCCTAGGCTTATGCTTGTCCAATTAGGGTTTCTAACCAATCTTGTGCATCCAATAGTTGTGTTTGTGTCATTGGATGAACATTTAGGTCATTTTCGTCCTCCCTAAACATAGTCTTGTCCAATTAGGGCTTCTAACCAATCTTGTGCATCCAATAGGTGTTTTTGTCTCATTGGATGAACAGTTAGGTCATTTTCGTCCTCCCTAGGCTAATTCTTGTCCAATTAGGGTTTTTAACCTATCTTATCCATCCAATAGGTGTTTTGTGTCATTGGATGAATATTTAGGTCATTTTCGTCCTCCCTACACTTAATCTTATCCAATTAGGGTTATTAACCAATCTTGTGCATCCAATAGGTGTTTTGTGTCATTGGATGAACATTTAGGTCATATTCGTCCTCCCTACACTTTATCTTGCCCAATTAGGGTTTCTAACCAATCTTGTGCATCCAATTGGTGTTTTTCTGTCATTGGATGAACATTTATGTTATTTTCATCCTCCCTACACTTTATCTTTTCCAATTAAGGTTTCTAACCAATCTTGTGCATCCAATAGGTGAGTTTGTGTCATTGGATGAAAAATTAGGTCATTTTCGTCCTCCCTATACTTAATCTTGTCCAATTAGGGTTTCTAACCAATTTTGTTCATCCAATAGGTGTTTTTGTGTCATTGGATGTACAATTAGGTCATTTTCGACCTCACTAGGCAAGTTCTTATCCAATTAGGGTTTTTAACCAATCTTGTGCATCCAATAGGAGTTTTTGTGTCATTGGATGAACAATTAGGTCATTTTCGTCCTCCCTAGGCTAATTCTTGTCCAATTAGGGTTTTTAACCAATCTTGTGCATCCAATAGGTATGTTTGTGTCATTGGATGAATATTTAGGTCATTTTCGTCCTCCCTACACTTAATCTTGTCCAATTAGGATTTTTGACCAATCTTGTGCATCCAATAGGTGTTTTGTGTCATTGGATGAACATTTAGGTCATTTTCGTCCTCCCTACACTTTATCTGATCCAATTAGAGTTTCTAACCAATCTTGTGCATCCAATAGGTGTTTTTGTGTCATTGGATGAACAATTAGGTCATTTTCGTCCTCCCTATGCTTATTCTTGTCCAATTAGGGTTTTTAACAAATCTTGTGCATCCAATAGGTGTGTTTGTGTCATTGGATGAATATTTAGGTCATTTTCGTCCTCCCTACACTTAATGTCCAATTAGGATTTTTGACCAATCTTGTGCATCCAATAGGTGTTTTGTGTCATTGGATGAACATTTAGGTCATTTTCGTCCTCCCTACACTTTATCTGATCCAATTAGGGTTTCTAACCAATCTTGTGCATCCAATAGGTGTTTTTGTGTCATTGGATGAACAATTAGGTCATTTTCGTCCTCCCTATCCTTAATCTTGTCCAATTAGGGTTTCTAACAAATTTTGTTCATCCAATAGGTGTTTTTGTGTCATTGGATGAACAATTAGGTCATTTTCGTCCTCACTAGGCAAGTTCTTATCCAATTAAGGTTTTTAACCAATCTTGTGCATCCTATAGGTGTTTTTGTGTCATTGGATGGACATTTACGTCCTGTTCATCCTCCCTAGGCTTATGCTTGTCCAATTAGGGTTTCTAACCAATCTTGTGCATCCAATAGTTGTCTTTAAGTTATTGGATGAACATTTAGGTCATTTTCGTCCTCCCTACACTTAATCTTGTCCAATTAAGGTTTCTAACCAATCTTGTGCATCCAATAGGTGAGTTTGTGTCATTGGATGAACAATTAGGTCATTTTCGTCCTCCCTAGGCTAATTCTTGTCCAATTAGGGTTTTTAACCTATCTTGTCCATCCAATAGGTGTTTTGTGTCATTAGATGAACATTTAGGTCCTTTTCGTCTTCCCTACAGTTTATCTTGACCAATTAGGGTTTCTAACCAATCTTGTGCATCCAATACGTGTTTTTGTGTCATTGGTTGAACAATTGGGTCATTTTCGTCCTCCCTTGGCTAATTCTTGTCCAATTAGGATTTTTAACCAATCTTGTGCAACCAATAGGAATTTTTAGGTGTTTTTGTGTCATTGGTTGAACAATTAGCTCATTTTCGTCCTCCCTAGGCTAATTCTTGTCCAATTAGGGTTTTTAATCTATCTTGTGCATCCAATTGGTGTTTTTGTGTCTTTGGATGAACATTTAGGTCATATTCGTCCTCCCTACTCTTATTCTTGTCCAAATAGGGTTTTTAACCAATCTTGTGCATCCAATAGGTGTTTTTTTGTCAATGGATGAACATTTAGGTCATTTTCATCCTCCCTAGGCTTATGCTTGTCCAATTAGGGTTTCTAACCAATCTTGTGCATTTAGGTCATTTTCGTCCTCCCTACACTTAATCTTGTCCAATTAAGGTTTCTAACCAATCTTTTGCATCCATAAGGTGAGTTTGTGTCATTGGATGAACAATTAGGTCATTTTCGTCCTCCCTAGGCTAATTCTTGTCCAATTAGGGTTTTTAACCAATCTTGTGCATCCAATAGGTGTTTTGTGTCATTGGATGAATATTTAGGTCATTTTCGTCCTCCCTACTCTTATTCTTGTCCAAATAGGGTTTTTAACCAATCTTGTGCATCCAATAGGTGTTTTTGTGTCAGTGGATGAACATTTAGGTCATTTTCATCCTCCCTAGGCTTATGCTTGTCCAATTAGGGTTTCTAACCAATCTTGTGCATCCAATAGTTGTGTTTGTGTCATTGGATGAACATTTAGGTCATTTTCGTCCTCCCTAAACTTAGTCTTGTCCAATTAGGGCTTCTAACCAATCTTGTGCATCCAATAGGTGTTTTTGTCTCATTGGATGAACAGTTAGGTCATTTTCGTCCTCCCTAGGCTAATTCTTGTCCAATTAGGGTTTTTAACCTATCTTATCCATCCAATAGGTGTTTTGTGTCATTGGATGAATATTTAGGTCATTTTCGTCCTCCCTACACTTAATCTTATCCAATTAGGGTTATTAACCAATCTTGTGCATCCAATAGGTGTTTTGTGTCATTGGATGAACATTTAGGTCATATTCGTCCTCCCTACACTTTATCTTGCCCAATTAGGGTTTCTAACCAATCTTGTGCATCCAATTGGTGTTTTTGTGTCATTGGATGAACATTTAGCTCATTTTCGTCCTCCCTACACCTAATCTTGTCCAATTAGGGTTTTTAACCAATCTTGTGCATCCAATAGGTGTTTTTTTGTCAATGGATGAACATTTAGGTCATTTTCATCCTCCCTAGGCTTATGCTTGTCCAATTAGGGTTTCTAACCAATCTTGTGCATCCAATAGTTGTGTTTGTGTCATCGGATGAACATTTATGTCATTTTCATCCTCCCTACACTTTATCTTGTCCAATTAAGGTTTCTAACCAATCTTGTGCATCCAATAGGTGAGTTTGTGTCATTGGATGAAAAATTAGGTCATTTTTGTCCTCCCTAGGCTAATTCTTGTCCAATTAGGGTTTTTATCCAATCTTCTGCATCCAATAGGTATTTTTGTGTCATAGGATGAACATTTAGGTCATTTTCATCCTCCCTAGGCTTATGCTAGTCCAATTAGGGTTTCTAACCAATCCTGTGCATCCAATAGTTGTGTTTGTGTCATTGGATGAACATTTAGGTCATTTTCGTCCTCCCTATACTTAATCTTGTCCAATTAGGGTTTCTAACCAATTTTGTTCATCCAATAGGTGTTTTTGTGTCATTGGATGTACAATTAGGTCATTTACGTCCTCACTAGGCAAGTTCTTATCGAATTAGGGTTTTTAACCAATCTTGTGCATCCAATAGGAGTTTTTGTGTCATTGGATGAACAATTAGGTCATTTTCGTCCTCCCTAGGCTAATTCTTGTCCAATTAGGGTTTTTAACCAATCTTGTGCATCCAATAGGTATGTTTGTGTCATTGGATGAATATTTAGGTCATTTTCGTCCTCCCTACACTTAATCTTGTCCAATTAGGATTTTTGACCAATCTTGTGCATCCAATAGGTGTTTTGTGTCATTGGATGAACATTTAGGTCATTTTCGTCCTCCCTACACTTTATCTTGTCCAATTAGGGTTTCTAACCAATCTTGTGTATCCAATAGGTGTTTTTGTGTCATTGGATGAACAATTAGGTCATTTTCGTCCTCCCTATGCTTATTCTTGTCCAATTAGGGTTTTTAACCAATCTTGTGCATCCAATAGGTGTGTTTGTGTCATTGGATGAATATTTAGGTCATTTTCGCCCTCCCTACACTTAATCTTGTCCAATTAGGATTTTTGACCAATCTTGTGCATCCAATAGGTGTTTTGTGTCATTGGATGAACATTTAGGTCATTTTCGTCCTCCCTACACTTGATTTGATCCAATTAGGTTTTCTAACCAATCTTGTGCATCCAATAGTTGTGTTTGTGTCATTGGATGAACATTTAGGTCATTTTCGTCCTCTTTACACTTAATCTTGTCCAATTAGGATTTTTGACCAATCTTGTGCATCCAATAGGTGTTTTCTGTCATTGGATGAACATTTAGGTCATTTTCGTCCTCCCTACACTTTATCTTGTCCAATTAGGGTTTCTAACCAATCTTGTGCATCCAATAGGTGTTTTTGTGTCATTGGATGAACAATTAGGTCATTTTCGTCCTCCCTATGCTTATTCTTGTCCAATTAGGGTTTTTAACAAATCTTGTGCATCCAATAGGTGTTTTTGCGTCATTGGATGAACATTTAGGTTATTTTCCTCCTCCCTACACCCAATCTTGCCAATTAGGGTTTCTAACCAATCTTCTGCATCCAATAGTTGTGTTTATGTCATTGGATGAACATTTAGGTCATTTTCGTCCTCCCTACCCTTTATCTTGTCCAATTAAGGTTTCTAACCAATCTTGTGCATCCAATAGGTGAGTTTGTGTCACTGGATGAAAAATTAGGTCATTTTCGTCTTCCCTAGGCTAATTCTTGTCCAATTAGGGTTTTTATCCAATCTTCTGCATCCAATAGGTATTTTTGTGTCATAGGATGAACATTTAGGTCATTTTCATCCTCCCTAAGCTTATGCTAGTCCAATTAGGGTTTCTAACCAATCGTGTGCATCCAATAGTTGTGTTTGTGTCATTGGATGAACATTTAGGTCATTTTCGTCCTCCCTATACTTAATCTTGTCCAATTAGGGTTTCTAACCAATTTTGTTCATCCAATAGGTGTTTTTGTGTCATTGGATGAACAATTAGGTCATTTTCGTCCTCACTAGGCAAGTTCTTATCCAATTAGGGTTTTTAACCAATCTTGTGCATCCAATAGGTGTTTTTGTGTCATTGGATGAACATTTAGGTCCTGTTCATCCTCCCTAGGCTTATGCTTGTCCAATTAGGGTTTCTAACCAATCTTGTGCATCCAATAGTTGTGTTTAAGTTATTGGATGAACATTTAGGTGATTTTCGTCCTCGCTACACTTAATCTTGTCCAATTAAGGTTTCTAACCAATCTTGTGCATCCAATAGGTGAGTTTGTGTCATTGGATGAACAATTAGGTCATTTTCGTCCTCCCTAGGCTAATTCTTGTCCAATTAGGGTTTTTAACCTATCTTGTCCATCCAATAGGTGTTTTGTGTCATTGGATGAACATTTAGGTCATTTTCGTCTTCCCTACAATTTATCTTGACCAATTAGGGTTTCTAACCAACCTTGTGCATCCAATACGTGTTTTTGTGTCATTGGTTGAACAATTGGGTCATTTTTGTCCTCCCTTGGCTAATTCTTGTCCAATTAGGATTTTTAACCAATCTTGTGCATCCAATAGGAGTTTTTAGGTGTTTTTGTGTCATTGGTTGAACAATTAGCTCATTTTCGTCCTCCCTAGGCTAATTCTTGTCCAATTAGGGTTTTTAACCTATCTTGTCCATCCAACAGGTGTTTTATGTCATTGGATGAACATTTAGGTCATTTTCGTCCTTCCTACACTTTATCTTGTCCAATTAGGGTTTCTAACCAATCTTGTGCATCCAATTGGTGTTTTTGTGTCTTTGGATGAACATTTAGGTCATATTTGTCCTCCCTACACCTAATCTTGTCCAATTAAGGTTTTTAACCAATCTTGTGCATCCAATAGGTGTTTTTGTGTCAGTGGATGAACATTTAGGTCATTTTCATCCTCCCTAGGCTTCTAAGCAATCTCGAGCATCCAATAGTTGTGTTTGTGTCATTGGATGAACATTTAGGTCATTTTCGGCCTCCCTAAACTTAATCTTGTCCAAATAGGGCTTCTAACCAATATTGTGCATCCAATAGGTGTTTTTGTGTCATTGGATGAACAATTAGGTCATTTTCGTCCTCCCTAACCTAATTCTTGTCCAATTAGGACTTTTAACCAATCTTGTGAATCCAATAGGAGTTTTTGTGTCATTGGATGAACAATTAGGTCATTTTCGTCCTCCCTAGGCTAATTCTTGTCCAATTAGGGTTTTTAACCAATCTTGTGCATCCAATAGGTGTGTTTGTGTCATTGGATGAATATTTAGGTCATTTTCGTCCTCCCTACACTTAATCTTGTCCAATTAGGATTTTTGACCAATCTTGTGCATCCAATAGGTGTTTTGTGTCATTGGATGAACATTTAGGTCATTTTCGTCCTCCCTACACTTTATCTGATCCAATTAGAGTTTCTAACCAATCTTGTGCATCCAATAGGTGTTTTTGTGTCATTGGATGAACATTTAGGTTATTTTCGTCCTCCCTACACCTAATCTTGTCCAATTAGGGTTTCTAACGAATCTTGTGCATCCAATAGTTGTGTTTATGTCATTGGATGAACATTTAGGTCATTTTCGTCCTCCCTACACTTTATCTTGTCCAATTAAGGTTTCTAACCAATCTTGTGCATCCAATAGCTGTTTTTGTGTCATTGGATGAACAATTAGGTCATTTTCGTCCTCCCTATGCTTATTCTTGTCCAATTAGGGTTTTTGACCAATCTTGTGCATCCAATAGGTGTTTTGTGTCATTGGATGAACATTTAGGTCATTTTCGTCCTCCCTACACTTTATCTGGTCCAATTAGGGTTTCTAACCAATCTTGTGCATACAATAGGTGTTTTTGTGTCATTGGATGAACAATTAGGTCATTTTCGTCCTCCCTAACCTAATTCTTGTCCAATTAGGATTTTTAACCAATCTTGTGAATCCAATAGGAGTTTTTGTGTCATTGGATGAACAATTAGGTCATTTTCGTCCTCCCTAGGCTAATTCGTGTCCAATTAGGGTCTTTAACCAATCTTGTGCATCCAATAGGTGTGTTTGTGTCATTGGATGAATATTTAGGTCATTTTCGTCCTCCCTACACTTAATCTTGTACAATTAGGATTTTTGACCAATCTTGTGCATCCAATAGGTGTTTTGTGTCATTGGATGAACATTTAGGTCATTTTCATCCTCCCTACACTTTATCTGATCCAATTAGGGTTTCTAACCAATCTTGTGCATCCAATAGGTGTTTTTGTGTCATTGGATGAACAATTAGGTCATTTTCGTCCTCCCTATGCTTATTCTTGTCCAATAAGGGTTTTTAACAAATCTTGTGCATCCAATAGGTGTGTTTGTGTCATTGGATGAATATTTAGGTCATTTTCGTCCTCCCTACACTTAATGTCCAATTAGGATTTTTGACCAATCTTGTGCATCCAATAGGTGTTTTGTGACATTGGATGAACATTTAGGTCATTTTCGTCCTCCCTACACTTTATCTGATCCAATTAGGGTTTCTAACCAATCTTGTGCATCCAATAGGTGTTTTTGTCTCATTGAATGAAGAATTAGGTCATTTTCGTCCTCCCTATGCTTATTCTTGTCTAATTAGGGTTTTTGACCAATCTTGTGCATCCAATAGGTGTTTTGTGTCATTGGATGAACATTTAGGTCATTTTCGTCCTCCCTACACTTTATTTGATCCAATTAGGGTTTCTAACCAATCTTGTGCATCCAATAGGTGTTTTTGTGTCATTGGATGAACAATTAGGTCATTTTCGTCCTCCCTATCCTTAATCTTGTCCAATTAGGGTTTCTAACAAATTTTGTTCATCCAATAGGTGTTTTTGTGTCATTGGATGAACAATTAGGTCATTTTCGTCCTCACTAGGCAAGTTCTTATCCAATTAAGGTTTTTAACCAATCTTGTGCATCCAATAGGTGTTTTTGTGTCATTGGATGGACATTTAGGTCCTGTTCATCCTCCCTAGGCTTATGCTTGTGCAATTAGGGTTTCTAACCAATCTTGTGCATCCAATAGTTGTCTTTAAGTTATTGGATGAACATTTAAGTCATTTTCGTCCTCCCTACACTTAATCTTGTCCAATTAAGGTTTCTAACCAATCTTGTGCATCCAATAGGTGAGTTTGTGTCATTGGATGAACAATTAGGTCATTTTCGTCCTCCCTAGGCTAATTCTTGTCCAATTAGGGTTTTTAACCTATCTTGTCCATCCAATAGGTGTTTTGTGTCATTAGATGAACATTTAGGTCCTTTTCGTCTTCCCTACATTTTATCTTGACCAATTAGGGTTTCTAACCAATCTTGTGCATCCAATACGTGTTTTTGTGTCATTGGTTGAACAATTGGGTCATTTTCGTCCTCCCTTGGCTAATTCTTGTCCAATTAGGATTTTTAACCAATCTTGTGCAACCAATAGGAATTTTTAGGTGTTTTTGTGTCATTGGTTGAACAATTAGCTCATTTTCGTCCTCCCTAGGCTAATTCTTGTCCAATTAGGGTTTTTAATCTATCTTGTGCATCCAATTGGTGTTTTTGTGTCTTTGGATGAACATTTAGGTCATATTCGTCCTCCCTACACCTAATCTTGTCCAATTAAGGTTTTTAACCAATCTTGTGCATCCAATAGGTGTTTTTGTGTCAGTGGATGAACATTTAGGTCATTTTCATCCTCCCTAGGCTTCTAACCAATCTTGAGCATCCAATAGTTGTGTTTGTGTCATTGGATGAACATTTAGGTCATTTTCGTCCTCCCTAAACTTAATCTTGTCCAAATAGGGCTTCTAACCAATCTTGTGCATCCAATAGGTGTTTTTGTGTCATTGGATGAACAATTAGGTCATTTTCGTCCTCCCTAGGCTAATTCTTGTCCAATTAGGGTTTTAACCTATCTTGTCCATCCATTAGGTGTTTTGTGTCATTGGATGAACATTTAGGTCATTTTCGTCCTTCCTTGGCTAATTCTTGTTCAATTAGGATTTTTAACCAATCTTATGCATCCAATAGGGTTTTTGTGTCATTGGATGAACAATTAGGTCATTTTCGTCCTCCCTAGGCTAATTCTTGTCCAATTAGGGTTTTTAACCAATCTTGTGCATCCAATAGGTGTTTTGTGTCATTGGATGAATATTTAGGTCATTTTCGTCCTCCCTACTCTTTATCTTGTCCAATTAGGGTTTTTAACCAATTGGTGCATCCAATAGGTGTTTTGTGTCATTGGATGAACATTTAGGTCATTTTCGTCCTCCCTACACTTTATCTTGTCCAATTAGGGTTTCTAACCAATCTTGTGCATCCAATTGGTGTTTTTGTGTCATTGGATGAACATTTAGGTCATTTTCGTCCTCCCTACACCTAATCTTGTCCAATTAGGGTTTTTAACCACTCTTGCGCATCCAATAGGTGTTTTTGTGTCAGTGGATGAACATTTAGGTCATTTTCATCCTCCCTAGGCTTATGCTTGTCCAATTAGGGTTTCTAACCAATCTTGTGCATCCAATAGTTGTGTTTGTGTCATTGGATGAACATTTAGGTCATTTTCGTCCTCCCTAGGCTAATTCTTGTCCAATTAGGGTTTTTAACCAATCTTGTGCATCCAATAGGTGTTTTGTGTCATTGGATGAACAATTAGGTCATTTTCGTCCTCCCTAGGCTAATTCTTGTCCAATTAGGGTTTTTAACCAATCTTGTGCATCCAATAGGTGTTTTGTGTCATTGGATGAATATTTAGGTCATTTTCGTCCTCCCTACTCTTAATCTTGTCCAATTAGGGTTTTTAACCAATCTTGTGCATCCAATAGGTGTTTTGTGTCATTGGATGAATATAATAGGTCATTTTCGTCCTCCCTACTCTTAATCTTGTCCAATTAGGGTTTTTAACCAATCTGGCGCATCCAATAGGTGTTTTTGTGTCAGTGGATGAACATTTAGGTCATTTTCATCCTCCCTAGGCTTATGCTTGTCCAATTAGGGTTTCTAACCAATCTTGTGCATCCAATAGTTGTGTTTGTGTCATTGGATGAACATTTAGGTCATTTTCGTCCTCCCTAAACTTAATCCTGTCCAATTATGTCATTGGATGAACAATTAGGTCATTTTCGTCGTCCCTAGGCTAATTCTTGTCCAATTAGGGTTTAAAACCAATCTTGTCCATCCAATACGTGTTTTGTGTCATTGGATGAAAATTTAGGTCATTTTCGTCCTCCCTACACTTAATCTTGTCCAATTAGGGTTTTTGACCAATCTTGTGCGTCCAATAGGTGTTTTGTGTCATTGGATGAACATTTAGGTCATTTTCGTCGTCCCTACACTTTATCTAGTCCAATTAGGGTTTCTAACCAATCTTGTGCATCCAATAGGTGTTTTTGTGTCATTGGTTGAACAATTAGGTCATTTTCGTCCTCCCTAGGCTAATTCTTGTCCAATTAGGATTTTTAACCAATCTTGTGCATCCAATAGGAGTTTTTGTGTCATTGGATGAACAATTAGGTCATTTTCGTCCTCCCTAGGCTAATTCTTGTCCAATTAGGGTTTTTAACCAATCTTGTGCATCTAATAGGTGTTTTGTGTCATTGGATGAATATTTAGGTCATTTTCGTCCTCCGTAGGCTAATTCTTGTCCAATTAGGGTTTTTAACCAATCTTGTGCATCCAATAGGTGTTTTGTGTCATTGGATGAATATTTAGGTCATTTTCGTCCTCCCTACTCTTAATCTTGTCCAATTAGGATTTTTAACCAATCTTGTGCATCCAATAGGTGTTTTGTGTCATTGGATGAACATTTAGGTCATTTTCGTCCTCCCTACACTTTATCTTGTCCAATTAGGGTTTCTAACCAATCTTGTGCATCCAATTGGTGTTTTTGTGTCATTGGATGAACATTTAGGTCATTTTCGTCCTCCCTACACCTAATCTTGTCCAATTAGGGTTTTTAACCAATCTTGTGCATCCAATAGGTGTTTTTGTGTCAGTGGATGAACATTTAGGTCATTTTCATCCTCCCTAGGCTTATGCTTGTCGAATTAGGGTTTCTAACCAATCTTGTGCATCCAATAGTTGTGTTTGTGTCATTGGATGAACATTTAGGTCATTTTCGTCCTCCCTAAACTTAATCTTGTCCAATTAGGGCTTCTAACCAATCTTGTGCATCCAATAGGTGTTTTTGTGTCATTGGATGAACAATTAGGTCATTTTCGTCCTCCCTAGGCTAATTCTTGTCCAATTAGGGTTTCTAACCAATCTTGTGCATCCAATAGGTGTTTTGTGTCATTGGATGAACAATTAGGTCATTTTCGTCCTCCCTTGGCTTATTCTTGTCCAATTAAGGTTTTTAACCAATCTTGTGCATCCAATAGGTGTTTTTGTGTCATTGGATGAAGATTTAGGTCATTTTCGTCCTCCCTAAACTTAATCTTGTCCAATTAGGGTTTTTAACCAATCTTGTGCATCCAATAGGTGTTTTGTGTCATTGGATGAACATTTAGGTCATTTTCGTCCTCCCTAAACTTAATCTTGTCCAATTAGGGTTTTTAAGCAATCTTGTGCATCCAACAGGTGTTTTGTGTCATTGGATGAACATTTAGGTCATTTTCGTCCTCCCTACACTTAATCTTGTCCAATTAGGGTTTCTAACCAATCTTGTGCATCCAATTGGTGTTTTTGTGTCATTGGATGAACATTTAGGTCATTTTCGTCCTCCCTACACTTAATCTTGTCCAATTAGGGTTTTTAACCAATCTTGTTCATTCAATAGGTGTGTTGTGTCATTGGATGAATATTTAGGTCATTTTCGTCCTCCCTAAACTTAATCTTGTCCAATTAGGGTTTTTAACCAATCTTGTGCATCCAATAGGTGTTTTGTGTCATTGGATGAACATTTAGGTCATTTTCATCCTCCCTATGATAATTCTTGTCCAATTAGGGTTTTTAACCAATCTTGTGCATCCAACAGGTGTTTTGTGTCATTGGATGAACATTTAGGTCATTTTCGTCCTCCTTAGGCTAATTCTTGTCCAATTAGGGTTTTTAACCAATCTTGTGCATCCAATAGGTGTTTTGTGTCATTGGATGAACATTTAGGTCATTTTCGTCCTCCTTAGGCTAATTCTTCTCCAATTAGGGTTTTTAACCAATCTTGTGCATCCAATAGGTGTTTTGTGTCATTGGATGAACATTTAGGTCATTTTCGTCCTCCCTACACTTAATCTTGTTCAATTAGGGTTTCTAACCAATCTTGTGCATACGATAGGTGTTTTTGTGTCATTGGATGAACAATTAGGTCATTTTCGTCCTCCCTAGGCTAATTCTTGTCCAATTAGGGTTTTTAACCAATCTTGTGCATCCAATAGGTGTTTTGTGTCATTGGATGAACATTTAGGTCATTTTCGTCTTCCCTACACTTAATCTTGTCCAATTAGGGTTTCTAACCAATCTTGTGCATCCAATTGTTGTTTTTGTCTCATTGGATGAACATTGATGTCATTTTCGTCCTCCCTAAACTTAATCTCTTCTAATTAGGGTTTCTAACCAATCTTGTGCATCCAATAGGTGTTTTTGTGTCATTGGATGAACAATTAGGTCATTTTCGTCCTCCCTAGGCTAATTCTTGTCCAATTAGGGTTTTTAACCAATCTTGTGCATCCAATAGGTGTGTTTGTGTCATTGGATGAATATTTAGGTCATTTTCGTCCTCCCTACACTTAATCTTGTCCAATTAGGATTTTTGACCAATCTTGTGCATCCAATAGGTGTTTTGTGTCATTGGATGAACATTTAGGTCATTTTCGTCCTCCCTACACTTTATCTGATCCAATTAGAGTTTCTAACCAATCTTGTGCATCCAATAGGTGTTTTTGTGTCATTGGATGAACAATTAGGTCATTTTCGTCCTCCCTATGCTTATTCTTGTCCAATTAGGGTTTTTAACAAATCTTGTGCATCCAATAGGTGTGTTTGTGTCATTGGATGAATATTTAGGTCATTTTCGTCCTCCCTACACTTAATGTCCAATTAGGATTTTTGACCAATCTTGTGCATCCAATAGGTGTTTTGTGACATTGGATGAACATTTAGGTCATTTTCGTCCTCCCTACACTTTATCTGATCCAATTAGGGTTTCTAACCAATCTTGTGCATCCAATAGGTGTTTTTGTCTCATTGAATGAACAATTAGGTCATTTTCGTCCTCCCTATGCTTATTCTTGTCTAATTAGGGTTTTTGACCAATCTTGTGCATCCAATAGGTGTTTTGTGTCATTGGATGAACATTTAGGTCATTTTCGTCCTCCCTACACTTTATTTGATCCAATTAGGGTTTCTAACCAATCTTGTGCATCCAATAGGTGTTTTTGTGTCATTGGATGAACAATTAGGTCATTTTCGTCCTCCCTATCCTTAATCTTGTCCAATTAGGGTTTCTAACAAATTTTGTTCATCCAATAGGTGTTTTTGTGTCATTGGATGAACAATTAGGTCATTTTCGTCCTCACTAGGCAAGTTCTTATCCAATTAAGGTTTTTAACCAATCTTGTGCATCCAATAGGTGTTTTTGTGTCATTGGATGGACATTTAGGTCCTGTTCATCCTCCCTAGGCTTATGCTTGTCCAATTAGGGTTTCTAACCAATCTTGTGCATCCAATAGTTGTCTTTAAGTTATTGGATGAACATTTAAGTCATTTTCGTCCTCCCTACAGTTAATCTTGTCCAATTAAGGTTTCTAACCAATCTTGTGCATCCAATAGGTGAGTTTGTGTCATTGGATGAACAATTAGGTCATTTTCGTCCTCCCTAGGCTAATTCTTGTCCAATTAGGGTTTTTAACCTATCTTGTCCATCCAATAGGTGTTTTGTGTCATTAGATGAACATTTAGGTCCTTTTCGTCTTCCCTACATTTTATCTTGACCAATTAGGGTTTCTAACCAATCTTGTGCATCCAATACGTGTTTTTGTGTCATTGGTTGAACAATTGGGTCATTTTCGTCCTCCCTTGGCTAATTCTTGTCCAATTAGGATTTTTAACCAATCTTGTGCAACCAATAGGAATTTTTAGGTGTTTTTGTGTCATTGGTTGAACAATTAGCTCATTTTCGTCCTCCCTAGGCTAATTCTTGTCCAATTAGGGTTTTTAATCTATCTTGTGCATCCAATTGGTGTTTTTGTGTCTTTGGATGAACATTTAGGTCATATTCGTCCTCCCTACACCTAATCTTGTCCAATTAAGGTTTTTAACCAATCTTGTGCATCCAATAGGTGTTTTTGTGTCAGTGGATGAACATTTAGGTCATTTTCATCCTCCCTAGGCTTCTAACCAATCTTGAGCATCCAATAGTTGTGTTTGTGTCATTGGATGAACATTTAGGTCATTTTCGTCCTCCCTAAACTTAATCTTGTCCAAATAGGGCTTCTAACCAATCTTGTGCATCCAATAGGTGTTTTTGTGTCATTGGATGAACAATTAGGTCATTTTCGTCCTCCCTAGGCTAATTCTTGTCCAATTAGGGTTTTAACCTATCTTGTCCATCCATTAGGTGTTTTGTGTCATTGGATGAACATTTAGGTCATTTTCGTCCTTCCTTGGCTAATTCTTGTTCAATTAGGATTTTTAACCAATCTTATGCATCCAATAGGGTTTTTGTGTCATTGGATGAACAATTAGGTCATTTTCGTCCTCCCTAGGCTAATTCTTGTCCAATTAGGGTTTTTAACCAATCTTGTGCATCCAATAGGTGTTTTGTGTCATTGGATGAATATTTAGGTCATTTTCGTCCTCCCTACTCTTTATCTTGTCCAATTAGGGTTTTTAACCAATTGGTGCATCCAATAGGTGTTTTGTGTCATTGGATGAACATTTAGGTCATTTTCGTCCTCCCTACACTTTATCTTGTCCAATTAGGGTTTCTAACCAATCTTGTGCATCCAATTGGTGTTTTTGTGTCATTGGATGAACATTTAGGTCATTTTCGTCCTCCCTACACCTAATCTTGTCCAATTAGGGTTTTTAACCACTCTTGCGCATCCAATAGGTGTTTTTGTGTCAGTGGATGAACATTTAGGTCATTTTCATCCTCCCTAGGCTTATGCTTGTCCAATTAGGGTTTCTAACCAATCTTGTGCATCCAATAGTTGTGTTTGTGTCATTGGATGAACATTTAGGTCATTTTCGTCCTCCCTAGGCTAATTCTTGTCAAGTTAGGGTTTTTAACCTGTCTTGTCCATCCAATAGGTGTTTTGTGTCATTGGATGAATATTTAGGTCATTTTCATCTTCCCTACAGTTTATCTTGACCAATTAGGGTTTCTAACCAATCTTGTGCATCCAAACGTGTTTTCGTGTCATTGGTTGAACAATTGGGTCATTTTCGTCCTCCCTTGGCTAATTCTTGTCCAATTAGGATTTTTAACCAATCTTGTGCATCCAATAGGAGTTTTTAGGTGTTTTTGTGTCATTGGTTGAACAATTAGGTCATTTTCATCCTCCCTAGGTTAATTCTTGTCCAATTAGGATTTTTAACCAATCTTGTGCATCCAATAGGTGTTTTGTGTCATTGGATGAATATTTAGGTCATTTTCGTCCTCGCTACACTTAATCTTATCCAATTAGGGTTATTAACCAATCTTGTGCATCCAATAGGTGTTTTGTGTCATTGGATGAACATTTAGGTCATATTCGTCCTCCCTACACTTTATCTTGCCCAATTAGGGTTTCTAACCAATCTTGTGCATCCATTTGGTGTTTTTGTGTCATTGGATGAACATTTAGATCATTTGCGTCCTCCCTACACCTAATCTTGTCCAATTAGGGTTTTTAACCAATCTTGTGCATCCAATAGGTGTTTTTTTGTCAGTGGATGAACATTTTGGTCATTTTCATCCTCCCTAGGCTTATGCTTGTCCAATTAGGGTTTCTAACCAATCTTGTGCATTTAGGTCATTTTCGTGCTCCCTAAACTTAATCTTGTCCAATTAGGGCTTCTAATAAATCTTGTGCATCCAATAGGTGTTTTTGTGTCATTGGATGAACAGTTAGGTCATTTTCGTCCTCCCTAGGCTAATTCTTGTCCAATTAGGGTTTTTAACCTATCTTGTCCATCCAATAGGTGTTTTGTGTCATTGGATGAACATTTAGGTCATTTTCGTCTTCCCTACAGTTTATCTTGACCAATTAGGGTTTCTAACCAATATTGTGCATCCAATAGGTGTTTTTGTGTCATTGGTTGAACAATTAGGTCATTTTCGTCCTCATTTGGCTAATTCTTGTACAATTAGGGTTTTTAACCTATCTTGTCCATCCAATAGGTGTTTTGTGTCATTGGATGAATATTTAGGTCATTTTCATCCTCCCTACACTTAATCTTATCCAATTAGGGTTATTAACCAATCTTGTGCATCCAATAGGTGTTTTGTGTCATTGGATGAACATTTAGGTCATTTTCGTCCTCCCTATACTTAATCTTGTCCAATTAGGGTTTCTAACCAATTTTGTTCATCCAATAGGTGTTTTTGTGTCATTGGATGAACAATTAGGTCATTTTCGTCCTCACTAGGCAAGTTCTTATCCAATTAGGGTTTTTAACCAATCTTGTGCATCCAATAGGTGTTTTTGTGTCATTGGATGAACATTTAGGTCCTGTTCATCCTCCCTAGGCTTATGCTTGTCCAATTAGGGTTTCTAACCAATCTTGAGCATCCAATAGTTGTGTTGGTGTCATTGGATGAACATTTAGGTCATTTTCGTCCTCCCTAAACTTAGTCTTGTCAAAATAGGGCTTCTAACAAATCTTGTGAATCCAATAGTTGTTTTTGTGTCATTGGATGAACAATTAGGTCATTTTCGTCCTCCCTATGCTTATTCTTGTCCAATTAGGGTTTTTAACAAATCTTGTGCTTCCAATAGGTGTGTTTGGGTCATTGGATGAATATTTAGGTCATTTTCGTCCTCCCTACACTTAATGTCCAATTAGGATTTTTGACCAATCTTGTGCATCCAATAGGTGTTTTGTGTCATTGGATGAACATTTAGGTCATTTTCGTCCTCCCTACACTTTATCTGATCCAATTAGGGTTTCTAACCAATCTTGTGCATCCAATAGGTGAGTTTGTGTCATTGGAAGAAAAATTAGGTCATTTTCGTCCTCCCTATGCTTATTCTTGTCCAATTAGGGTTTTTGACCAATCTTGTGCATCCAATTAGGATTTTTGACCGATCTTGTGCATCCAATAGGTGTTTTGTGTCATTGGATGAACATTTAGGTCATTTTTGTCCTCCCTACACTTAATCTTGTCCAATTAAGGTTTCTAACCAATCTTGTGCATCCAATAGGTGAGTTTGTGTCATTGGATGAACAATTAGGTCATTTTCGTCCTCCCTAGGCTAATTCTTGTCCAATTAGGGTTTTTAACCTATCTTGTCCCTCCAATAGGTGTTTTGTGTCATTGGATGAACATTTAGGTCATTTTCGTCTTCCCTACAGTTTATCTTGACCAATTAGGGTTTCTAACCAATCTTGTGCATCCAATACGTGTTTTTGTGTCATTGGTTGAACAATAGGGTCATTTTCGTCCTCCCTTGGCTAATTCTTGTCCAATTAGGATTTTTAACCAATCTTGTGCATCCAATAGGAGTTTTTAGGTGTTTTTGTGTCATTGGTTGAACAATTAGCTCATTTTCGTCCTCCCTAGGCTAGTTCTTGTCCAATTAGGGTTTTCAACCTATCTTGTCCATCCAATAGGTGTTTTATGTCATTGGATGAACATTTAGGTCATTTTCGTTCTTCCTACACTTTATCTTGTCCAATTAGGGTTTCTAACCAATCTTGTGCATCCAATTGGTGTTTTGTGTCTTTGGATGAACATTTAGGTCATATTCGTCCTCCCTACACCTAATCTTGTCCAATTAAGGTTTTTAACCAATTTTGTGCATCCAATAGGTGTTTTTGTGTCAGTGGATGAACATTTAGGTCATTTTCATCCTCCCTAGGCTTCTAACCAATCTTGAGCATCCAATAGTTGTGTTTGTGTCATTGGATGAACATTTAGGTCATTTTCGTCCTCCCTAAACTTAATCTTGTCCAAATAGGGCTTCTAACCAATCTTGTGCATCCAATAGGTGTTTTTGTGTCATTGGATGAACAATTAGGTCATTTTCGTCCTCCCTAGGCTAATTTTTGTCCAATTAGGATTTTTAACCAATCTTGTGCATCCAATAGGAGTTTTTGTGTCATTGGATGAACAATTAGGTCATTATCGTCCTCCCTAGGCTAATTCTTGTCCAATTAGGGTTTTTAACCAATCTTGTGCATCCAATAGGTGTGTTTGTGTCATTGGATGAAAATTTAGGTCATTTTCGTCCTCCCTACACTTAATCTTGTCCAATTAGGATTTTTGACCAATCTTGTGCATCCAATAGGTGTTTTGTGTCATTGGATGAACATTTAGGTCATTTTCGTCCTCCCTACACTTTATCTTGTCCAATTAGGGTTTCTAACCAATCTTGTGCATCCAATAGGTGTTTTTGTGTCATTGAATGAACAATTAGGTCATTTTCGTCCTCCCTATGCTTATTCTTGTCCAATTAGGGTTTTTAACAAATCTTGTGCATCCAATAGGTGTTTTTGCGTCATTGGATGAACATTTAGGTCATTTTCGTCCTCCCTACACCTAATCTTGTCCAATTAGGGTTTCTAACCAATCTTGTGCATCCAATAGTTGTGTTTATGTCATTGGATGAACATTTAGGTCATTTTCGTCCTCCCTACACTTTATCTTGTCCAATGAAGGTTTCTAACCAATCTTGTGCATCCAATAGGTGAGTTTGTGTCATTGGAAGAAAAATTAGGTCATTTTCGTCCTCCCTAGGCTAATTCTTGTCCAATTAGGGTTTTTATCCAATCTTCTGCATCCAATTAGGATTTTTGACCAATCTTGTGCATCCAAAAGGTGTTTTGTGTCATTGGATGAACATTTAGGTCATTTTCGTCCTCCCTACACTTAATCTTGTCCAATTAAGGTTTCTAACCGATCTTGTGCATCCAATAGGTGAGTTTGTGTCATTGGATGAACATTTAGGTCATTTTCGTCCTCCCTACACCTAATCTTGTCCAATTAGGGTTTCTAACCAATCTTGTGCATCCAATAGTTGTGTTTATGTCATTGGATGAACATGTAGGTCATTTTCGTCCTCCCTACACTTTATCTTGTCCAATGAAGGTTTCTAACCAATCTTGTGCATCCAATAGGTGAGTTTGTGTCATTGGAAGAAAAATTAGGTCATTTTCGTCCTCCCTAGGCTAATTCTTGTCCAATTAGGGTTTTTATCCAATCTTCTACATCCAATTAGGATTTTTGACCAATCTTGTGCATCCAATAGGTGTTTTGTGTCATTGGATGAACATTTAGGTCATTTTCGTCCTCCCTACACTTAATCTTGTCCAATTAAGGTTTCTAACCAATCTTGTGCATCCAATAGGTGAGTTTGTGTCATTGGATGAACAATTAGGTCATTTTCGTCCTCCCTAGGCTAATTCTTGTCCAATTAGGGTTTTTAACCTATCTTGTCCCTCCAATAGGTGTTTTGTGTCATTGGATGAACATTTAGGTCATTTTCGTCTTCCCTACAGTTTATCTTGACCAATTAGGGTTTCTAACCAATCTTGTGCATCCAATA
>JBBPBS010000177.1:421789-485870 GCA_037974835.1 Cicer judaicum
GTCATTTTCGTCCTCCCTTGGCTAATTCTTGTCCAATTAGGATTTTTAACCAATCTTGTGCATCCAATAGGAGTTTTTAGGTGTTTTTGTGTCATTGGTTGAACAATTAGCTCATTTTCGTCCTCCCTAGGCTAGTTCTTGTCCAATTAGGGTTTTCAACCTATCTTGTCCATCCAATAGGTGTTTTATGTCATTGGATGAACATTTAGGTCATTTTCGTTCTTCCTACACTTTATCTTGTCCAATTAGGGTTTCTAACCAATCTTGTGCATCCAATTGGTGTTTTGTGTCTTTGGATGAACATTTAGGTCATATTCGTCCTCCCTACACCTAATCTTGTCCAATTAAGGTTTTTAACCAATTTTGTGCATCCAATAGGTGTTTTTGTGTCAGTGGATGAACATTTAGGTCATTTTCATCCTCCCTAGGCTTCTAACCAATCTTGAGCATCCAATAGTTGTGTTTGTGTCATTGGATGAACAATTAGGTCATTTTCGTCCTCCCTAGGCTAATTTTTGTCCAATTAGGATTTTTAACCAATCTTGTGCATCCAATAGGAGTTTTTGTGTCATTGGATGAACAATTAGGTCATTATCGTCCTCCCTAGGCTAATTCTTGTCCAATTAGGGTTTTTAACCAATCTTGTGCATCCAATAGGTGTGTTTGTGTCATTGGATGAAAATTTAGGTCATTTTCGTCCTCCCTACACTTAATCTTGTCCAATTAGGATTTTTGACCAATCTTGTGCATCCAATAGGTGTTTTGTGTCATTGGATGAACATTTAGGTCATTTTCGTCCTCCCTACACTTTATCTTGTCCAATTAGGGTTTCTAACCAATCTTGTGCATCCAATAGGTGTTTTTGTGTCATTGAATGAACAATTAGGTCATTTTCTTCCTCCCTATGCTTATTCTTGTCCAATTAGGGTTTTTAACAAATCTTGTGCATCCAATAGGTGTTTTTGCGTCATTGGATGAACATTTAGGTCATTTTCGTCCTCCCTACACCTAATCTTGTCCAATTAGGGTTTCTAACCAATCTTGTGCATCCAATAGTTGTGTTTATGTCATTGGATGAACATTTAGGTCATTTTCGTCCTCCCTACACTTTATCTTGTCCAATGAAGGTTTCTAACCAATCTTGTGCATCCAATAGGTGAGTTTGTGTCAATGGAAGAAAAATTAGGTCATTTTCGTCCTCCCTAGGCTAATTCTTGTCCAATTAGGGTTTTTATCCAATCTTCTGCATCCAATTAGGATTTTTGACCAATCTTGTGCATCCAAAAGGTGTTTTGTGTCATTGGATGAACATTTAGGTCATTTTCGTCCTCCCTACACTTAATCTTGTCCAATTAAGGTTTCTAACCAATCTTGTGCATCCAATAGGTGAGTTTGTGTCATTGGATGAACATTTAGGTCATTTTCGTCCTCCCTACACCTAATCTTGTCCAATTAGGGTTTCTAACCAATCTTGTGCATCCAATAGTTGTGTTTATGTCATTGGATGAACATTTAGGTCATTTTCGTCCTCCCTACACTTTATCTTGTCCAATGAAGGTTTCTAACCAATCTTGTGCATCCAATAGGTGAGTTTGTGTCATTGGAAGAAAAATTAGGTCATTTTCGTCCTCCCTAGGCTAATTCTTGTCCAATTAGGGTTTTTATCCAATCTTCTGCATCCAATTAGGATTTTTGACCAATCTTGTGCATCCAAAAGGTGTTTTGTGTCATTGGATGAACATTTAGGTCATTTTCGTCCTCCCTACACTTAATCTTGTCCAATTAAGGTTTCTAACCGATCTTGTGCATCCAATAGGTGAGTTTGTGTCATTGGATGAACATTTAGGTCATTTTCGTCCTCCCTACACCTAATCTTGTCCAATTAGGGTTTCTAACCAATCTTGTGCATCCAATAGTTGTGTTTATGTCATTGGATGAACATGTAGGTCATTTTCGTCCTCCCTACACTTTATCTTGTCCAATGAAGGTTTCTAACCAATCTTGTGCATCCAATAGGTGAGTTTGTGTCATTGGAAGAAAAATTAGGTCATTTTCGTCCTCCCTAGGCTAATTCTTGTCCAATTAGGGTTTTTATCCAATCTTCTACATCCAATTAGGATTTTTGACCAATCTTGTGCATCCAATAGGTGTTTTGTGTCATTGGATGAACATTTAGGTCATTTTCGTCCTCCCTACACTTAATCTTGTCCAATTAAGGTTTCTAACCAATCTTGTGCATCCAATAGGTGAGTTTGTGTCATTGGATGAACAATTAGGTCATTTTCGTCCTCCCTAGGCTAATTCTTGTCCAATTAGGGTTTTTAACCTATCTTGTCCCTCCAATAGGTGTTTTGTGTCATTGGATGAACATTTAGGTCATTTTCGTCTTCCCTACAGTTTATCTTGACCAATTAGGGTTTCTAACCAATCTTGTGCATCCAATACGTGTTTTTGTGTCATTGGTTGAACAATTGGGTGATTTTCGTCCTCCCTTGGCTAATTCTTGTCCAATTTGGATTTTTAACCAATCTTGTGCATCCAATAGGAGTTTTTAGGTGTTTTTGTGTCATTGGTTGACCAATTAGGTCATTTTCGTCCTCCCTAGGCTAATTCTTGTCCAATTAGGATTTTTAACCAATCTTGTGCATCCAATAGGTGTTTTGTGTCATTGGATGAATATTTAGGTCATTTTCGTCCTCCCTACACTTAATCTTATCCAATTAGGGTTATTAACCAATCTTGTGCATCCAATAGGTGTTTTGTGTCATTGGATGAACATTTAGGTCATATTCGTCCTCCCTACACCTAATCTTGTCCAATTAAGGTTTTTAACCAATCTTGTGCATCCAATAGGTGTTTTGTATCATTGGATAAATATTTAGGTCATTTTCGTCCTCCCTACTCTTAATCTTGTCCAATTAGGGTTTTTAACCATTTTGTGCATCCAATAGGTGTTTTGTGTCATTGGATGAACATTTAGGTCATTTTCGTCCTCCCTACACCTAATCTTGTCCAATTAGGGTTTCTAACCAATCTTGTGCATCCAATTGGTGTTTTTGTGTCTTTGGATGAACATTTAGGTCATATTTGTCCTCCCTACACCTAATCTTGTCCAATTAAGGTTTTTAACCAATCTTGTGCATCCAATAGGTGTTTTTGTGTCAGTGGATGAACATTTAGGTCATTTTCATCCTCCCTAGGCTTCTAAGCAATCTCGAGCATCCAATAGTTGTGTTTGTGTCATTGGATGAACATTTAGGTCATTTTCGGCCTCCCTAAACTTAATCTTGTCCAAATAGGGCTTCTAACCAATGTTGTGCATCCAATAGGTGTTTTTGTGTCATTGGATGAACAATTAGGTCATTTTCGTCCTCCCTAACCTAATTCTTGTCCAATTAGGACTTTTAACCAATCTTGTGAATCCAATAGGAGTTTTTGTGTCATTGGATGAACAATTAGGTCATTTTCGTCCTCCCTAGGCTAATTCTTGTCCAATTAGGGTTTTTAACCAATCTTGTGCATCCAATAGGTGTGTTTGTGTCATTGGATGAATATTTAGGTCATTTTCGTCCTCCCTACACTTAATCTTGTCCAATTAGGATTTTTGACCAATCTTGTGCATCCAATAGGTGTTTTGTGTCATTGGATGAACATTTAGGTCATTTTCGTCCTCCCTACACTTTATCTGATCCAATTAGAGTTTCTAACCAATCTTGTGCATCCAATAGGTGTTTTTGTGTCATTGGATGAACAATTAGGTCATTTTCGTCCTCCCTATGCTTATTCTTGTCCAATTAGGGTTTTTAACAAATCTTGTGCATCCAATAGGTGTTTTTGCGTCATTGGATGAACATTTAGGTTATTTTCGTCCTCCCTACACCTAATCTTGTCCAATTAGGGTTTCTAACCAATCTTGTGCATCCAATAGTTGTGTTTATGTCATTGGATGAACATTTAGGTCATTTTCGTCCTCCCTACACTTTATCTTGTCCAATTAAGGTTTCTAACCAATCTTGTGCATCCAATAGCTGTTTTTGTGTCATTGGATGAACAATTAGGTCATTTTCGTCCTCCCTATGCTTATTCTTGTCCAATTAGGGTTTTTGACAAATCTTGTGCATCCAATAGGTGTTTTGCTTCATTGGATGAACATTTAGGTCATTTTCGTCCTCCCTACACTTTATCTGATCCAATTAGGGTTTCTAACCAATCTTGTGCATACAATAGGTGTTTTTGTGTCATTGGATGAACAATTAGGTCATTTTCGTCCTCCCTAACCTAATTCTTGTCCAATTAGGATTTTTAACCAATCTTGTGAATCCAATAGGAGTTTTTGTGTCATTGGATGAACAATTAGGTCATTTTCGTCCTCCCTAGGCTAATTCGTGTCCAATTAGGGTTTTTAACCAATCTTGTGCATCCAATAGGTGTGTTTGTGTCATTGGATGAATATTTAGGTCATTTTCGTCCTCCCTACACTTAATCTTGTACAATTAGGATTTTTGACCAATCTTGTGCATCCAATAGGTGTTTTGTGTCATTGGATGAACATTTAGGTCATTTTCATCCTCCCTACACTTTATCTGATCCAATTAGGGTTTCTAACCAATCTTGTGCATCCAATAGGTGTTTTTGTGTCATTGGATGAACAATTAGGTCATTTTCGTCCTCCCTATGCTTATTCTTGTCCAATAAGGGTTTTTAACAAATCTTGTGCATCCAATAGGTGTGTTTGTGTCATTGGATGAATATTTAGGTCATTTTCGTCCTCCCTACACTTAATGTCCAATTAGGATTTTTGACCAATCTTGTGCATCCAATAGGTGTTTTGTGACATTGGATGAACATTTAGGTCATTTTCGTCCTCCCTACACTTTATCTGATCCAATTAGGGTTTCTAACCAATCTTGTGCATCCAATAGGTGTTTTTGTCTCATTGAATGAACAATTAGGTCATTTTCGTCCTCCCTATGCTTATTCTTGTCTAATTAGGGTTTTTGACCAATCTTGTGCATCCAATAGGTGTTTTGTGTCATTGGATGAACATTTAGGTCATTTTCGTCCTCCCTACACTTTATTTGATCCAATTAGGGTTTCTAACCAATCTTGTGCATCCAATAGGTGTTTTTGTGTCATTGGATGAACAATTAGGTCATTTTCGTCCTCCCTATCCTTAATCTTGTCCAATTAGGGTTTCTAACAAATTTTGTTCATCCAATAGGTGTTTTTGTGTCATTGGATGAACAATTAGGTCATTTTCGTCCTCACTAGGCAAGTTCTTATCCAATTAAGGTTTTTAACCAATCTTGTGCATCCAATAGGTGTTTTTGTGTCATTGGATGGACATTTAGGTCCTGTTCATCCTCCCTAGGCTTATGCTTGTCCAATTAGGGTTTCTAACCAATCTTGTGCATCCAATAGTTGTCTTTAAGTTATTGGATGAACATTTAAGTCATTTTCGTCCTCCCTACACTTAATCTTGTCCAATTAAGGTTTCTAACCAATCTTGTGCATCCAATAGGTGAGTTTGTGTCATTGGATGAACAATTAGGTCATTTTCGTCCTCCCTAGGCTAATTCTTGTCCAATTAGGGTTTTTAACCTATCTTGTCCATCCAATAGGTGTTTTGTGTCATTAGATGAACATTTAGGTCCTTTTCGTCTTCCCTACAGTTTATCTTGACCAATTAGGGTTTCTAACCAATCTTGTGCATCCAATACGTGTTTTTGTGTCATTGGTTGAACAATTTGGTCATTTTCGTCCTCCCTTGGCTAATTCTTGTCCAATTAGGATTTTTAACCAATCTTGTGCAACCAATAGGAATTTTTAGGTGTTTTTGTGTCATTGGTTGAACAATTAGCTCATTTTCGTCCTCCCTAGGCTAATTCTTGTCCAATTTGGGTTTTTAATCTATCTTGTGTATCCAATTGGTGTTTTTGTGTCTTTGGATGAACATTTAGGTCATATTCGTCCTCCCTACACCTAATCTTGTCCAATTAAGGTTTTTAACCAATCTTGTGCATCCAATAGGTGTTTTTGTGTCAGTGGATGAACATTTAGGTCATTTTCATCCTCCCTAGGCTTCTAACCAATCTTGAGCATCCAATAGTTGTGTTTGTGTCATTGGATGAACATTTAGGTCATTTTCGTCCTCCCTAAACTTAATCTTGTCCAAATAGGGCTTCTAACCAATCTTGTGCATCCAATAGGTGTTTTTGTGTCATTGGATGAACAATTAGGTCATTTTCGTCCTCCCTAGGCTAATTCTTGTCCAATTAGGGTTTTAACCTATCTTGTCCATCCATTAGGTGTTTTGTGTCATTGGATGAACATTTAGGTCATTTTCGTCCTTCCTTGGCTAATTCTTGTTCAATTAGGATTTTTAACCAATCTTATGCATCCAATAGGGTTTTTGTGTCATTGGATGAACAATTAGGTCATTTTCGTCCTCCCTAGGCTAATTCTTGTCCAATTAGGGTTTTTAACCAATCTTGTGCATCCAATAGGTGTTTTGTGTCATTGGATGAATATTTAGGTCATTTTCGTCCTCCCTACTCTTTATCTTGTCCAATTAGGGTTTTTAACCAATTGGTGCATCCAATAGGTGTTTTGTGTCATTGGATGAACATTTAGGTCATTTTCGTCCTCCCTACACTTTATCTTGTCCAATTAGGGTTTCTAACCAATCTTGTGCATCCAATTGGTGTTTTTGTGTCATTGGATGAACATTTAGGTCATTTTCGTCCTCCCTACACCTAATCTTGTCCAATTAGGGTTTTTAACCACTCTTGCGCATCCAATAGGTGTTTTTGTGTCAGTGGATGAACATTTAGGTCATTTTCATCCTCCCTAGGCTTATGCTTGTCCAATTAGGGTTTCTAACCAATCTTGTGCATCCAATAGTTGTGTTTGTGTCATTGGATGAACATTTAGGTCATTTTCGTCCTCCCTAGGCTAATTCTTGTCAAGTTAGGGTTTTTAACCTGTCTTGTCCATCCAATAGGTGTTTTGTGTCATTGGATGAATATTTAGGTCATTTTCATCTTCCCTACAGTTTATCTTGACCAATTAGGGTTTCTAACCAATCTTGTGCATCCAAACGTGTTTTCGTGTCATTGGTTGAACAATTGGGTCATTTTCGTCCTCCCTTGGCTAATTCTTGTCCAATTAGGATTTTTAACCAATCTTGTGCATCCAATAGGAGTTTTTAGGTGTTTTTGTGTCATTGGTTGAACAATTAGGTCATTTTCATCCTCCCTAGGTTAATTCTTGTCCAATTAGGATTTTTAACCAATCTTGTGCATCCAATAGGTGTTTTGTGTCATTGGATGAATATTTAGGTCATTTTCGTCCTCGCTACACTTAATCTTATCCAATTAGGGTTATTAACCAATCTTGTGCATCCAATAGGTGTTTTGTGTCATTGGATGAACATTTAGGTCATATTCGTCCTCCCTACACTTTATCTTGCCCAATTAGGGTTTCTAACCAATCTTGTGCATCCATTTGGTGTTTTTGTGTCATTGGATGAATATTTAGATCATTTGCGTCCTCCCTACACCTAATCTTGTCCAATTAGGGTTTTTAACCAATCTTGTGCATCCAATAGGTGTTTTTTTGTCAGTGGATGAACATTTTGGTCATTTTCATCCTCCCTAGGCTTATGCTTGTCCAATTAGGGTTTCTAACCAATCTTGTGCATTTAGGTCATTTTCGTGCTCCCTAAACTTAATCTTGTCCAATTAGGGCTTCTAATAAATCTTGTGCATCCAATAGGTGTTTTTGTGTCATTGGATGAACAGTTAGGTCATTTTCGTCCTCCCTAGGCTAATTCTTTTCCAATTAGGGTTTTTAACCTATCTTGTCCATCCAATAGGTGTTTTGTGTCATTGGATGAACATTTAGGTCATTTTCGTCTTCCCTACAGTTTATCTTGACCAATTAGGGTTTCTAACCAATCTTGTGCATCCAATACGTGTTTTTGTGTCATTGGTTGAACAATTAGGTCATTTTCGTCCTCCATAGGCTAATTCTTGTCCAATTAGGGTTTTTAACCTATCTTGTCCATCCAATAGGTGTTTTGTGTCATTGGATGAATATTTAGGTCATTTTCGTCCTCCCTACACTTAATCTTATCCAATTAGGGTTATTAACCAATCTTGTCCATCCAATAGGTGTTTTGTGTCATTGGATGAACATTTAGGTCATTTTCGTCCTCCCTTGGCTAATTCTTGTCCAATTAGGATTTTTAACCAATCTTATGCATCCAATAGGGTTTTTGTGTCATTGGATGAACAATTAGGTCATTTTCGTCCTCCCTAGGCTAATTCTTGTCCAATTAGGGTTTTTAACCAATCTTGTGCATCCAATAGGTGTTTTGTGTCATTGGATGAATATTTAGGTCATTTTCGTCCTCCCTACTCTTTATCTTGTCCAATTAGGGTTTTTAACCAATTTGTGCATCCAATAGGTGTTTTGTGTCATTGGATGAACATTTAGGTCATTTTCGTCCTCCCTACACTTTATCTTGTCCAATTAGGATTTCTAACCAATCTTGTGCATCCAATTGGTGTTTTTGTGTCATTGGATGAACATTTAGGTCATTTTCGTCCTCCCTACACCTAATCTTGTCCAATTAGGGTTTTTAACCACTCTTGCGCATCCAATAGGTGTTTTTGTGTCAGTGGATGAACATTTAGGTCATTTTCATCCTCCCTAGGCTTATGCTTGTCCAATTAGGGTTTCTAACCAATCTTGTGCATCCAATAGTTGTGTTTGTGTCATTGGATGAACATTTAGGTCATTTTCGTCCTCCCTAGGCTAATTCTTGTCCAGTTAGGGTTTTTAACCTGTCTTGTCCATCCAATAGGTGTTTTGTGTCATTGGATGAACATTTAGGTCATTTTCATCTTCCCTACAGTTTATCATGACCAATTAGGGTTTCTAACCAATCTTGTGCATCCAAACGTGTTTTTGTGTCATTGGTTGAACAATTGGGTCATTTTCGTCCTCCCTTGGCTAATTCTTGTCCAATTAGGATTTTTAACCAATCTTGTGCATCCAATAGGAGTTTTTAGGTGTTTTTGTGTCATTGGTTGAACAATTAGGTCATTTTCATCCTCCCTAGGTTAATTCTTGTCCAATTAGGATTTTTAACCAATCTTGTGCATCCAATAGGTGTTTTGTGTCATTGGATGAATATTTAGGTCATTTTCGTCCTCGCTACACTTAATCTTATCCAATTAGGGTTATTAACCAATCTTGTGCATCCAATAGGTGTTTTGTGTCATTGGATGAACATTTAGGTCATATTCGTCCTCCCTACACTTTATCTTGCCCAATTAGGGTTTCTAACCAATCTTGTGCATCCATTTGGTGTTTTTGTGTCATTGGATGAATATTTAGATCATTTGCGTCCTCCCTACACCTAATCTTGTCCAATTAGGGTTTTTAACCAATCTTGTGCATCCAATAGGTGTTTTTTTGTCAGTGGATGAACATTTTGGTCATTTTCATCCTCCCTAGGCTTATGCTTGTCCAATTAGGGTTTCTAACCAATCTTGTGCATTTAGGTCATTTTCGTGCTCCCTAAACTTAATCTTGTCCAATTAGGGCTTCTAATAAATCTTGTGCATCCAATAGGTGTTTTTGTGTCATTGGATGAACAGTTAGGTCATTTTCGTCCTCCCTAGGCTAATTCTTTTCCAATTAGGGTTTTTAACCTATCTTGTCCATCCAATAGGTGTTTTGTGTCATTGGATGAACATTTAGGTCATTTTCGTCTTCCCTACAGTTTATCTTGACCAATTAGGGTTTCTAACCAATATTGTGCATCCAATAGGTGTTTTTGTGTCATTGGTTGAACAATTAGGTCATTTTCGTCCTCATTTGGCTAATTCTTGTACAATTAGGGTTTTTAACCTATCTTGTCCATCCAATAGGTGTTTTGTGTCATTGGATGAATATTTAGGTCATTTTCGTCCTCCCTACACTTAATCTTATCCAATTAGGGTTATTAACCAATCTTGTGCATCCAATAGGTGTTTTGTGTCATTGGATGAACATTTAGGTCATTTTTGTCTTCCCTACAGTTTATCTTGACCAATTAGGGTTTCTAACCAATCTTGTGCATCCAATACGTGTTTTTGTGTCATTGGTTGAAAAATTAGGTCATTTTCGTCCTCCCTTGGCTAATTCTTGTTCAATTAGGATTTTTAACCAATCTTGTGCATCCAATAGGAGTTTTTGTGTCATTGGATGAACAATTAGGTCATTTTCGTCCTCCATAGGCTAATTCTTGTCCAATTAGGGTTTTTAACCTATCTTGTCCATCCAATAGGTGTTTTGTGTCATTGGATGAATATTTAGGTCATTTTCGTCCTCCCTACACTTAATCTTATCCAATTAGGGTTATTAACCAATAGGTGTTTTGTGTCATTGGTTGAACAATTAGGTCATTTTCATCCTCCCTAGGCTTATGCTTATCCAATTAGGGTTTCTAACCAATCTTGTGCATCCAATATTGTGTTTGTGTCATTGCATTAACATTTAAGTCATTTTCGTCCTCGCTAAACTTAATCTTGTCCAATTAGGGTTTCTAACCAATCTTGTCCATCCAATAGATGTTTTTGTGTCATTGGATGAACTATTAAATCCTTTTCGTCCTCCCTAGGCTAATTCTTGTCCAATTAGGGTTTTTAACCTATCTTGTCCATCCAATAGGTGTTTTGTGTCATTGGATGAATATTTAGGTCATTTTCGTCCTCCCTACACTTAATCTTATCCAATTAGGGTTATTAACCAATCTTGTGCAACCAATAGGTGTTTTGTGTCATTGGAAGAACATTTAGGTCATTTTCGTCCTCCCTACACTTTATCTTGCCCATTTAGGGTTTCTAACCAATCTTATGCATCCAATAGGTGTTTTTGTGTCATTGGTTGAACAATTAGGTCATTTTCGTCCTCCCTAGGCTAATTCTTGTCCAATTAGGATTTTTAACCAATCTTGTGCATCCAATAGGTGTTTTTGTGTCATTGGATGAACAATTAGGTCATTTTCGTCCTCCCTAGGCTAATTCTTGTCCAATTAGGGTTTTTAACCAATCTTGTGCATCCAATAGGTGTGTTTGTGTCATTGGATGAATATTTAGGTCATTTTCGTCCTCCCTACACTTAATCTTGTCCAATTAGGATTTTTGACCAATCTTGTGCATCCAATAGGTGTTTTGTGTCATTGGATGAACATTTAGGTCATTTTCGTCCTCCCTACACTTTATCTGATCCAATTAGAGTTTCTAACCAATCTTGTGCATCCAATAGGTGTTTTTGTGTCATTGGATGAACAATTAGGTCATTTTCGTCCTCCCTATGCTTATTCTTGTCCAATTAGGGTTTTTAACAAATCTTGTGCATCCAATAGGTGTGTTTGTGTCATTGGATGAATATTTAGGTCATTTTCGTCCTCCCTACACTTAATGTCCAATTAGGATTTTTGACCAATCTTGTGCATCCAATAGGTGTTTTGTGTCATTGGATGAACATTTAGGTCATTTTCGTCCTCCCTACACTTTATCTGATCCAATTAGGGTTTCTAACCAATCTTGTGCATCCAATAGGTGTTTTTGTGTCATTGGATGAACAATTAGGTCATTTTCGTCCTCCCTATCCTTAATCTTGTCCAATTAGGGTTTCTAACAAATTTTGTTCATCCAATAGGTGTTTTTGTGTCATTGGATGAACAATTAGGTCATTTTCGTCCTCACTAGGCAAGTTCTTATCCAATTAAGGTTTTTAACCAATCTTGTGCATCCAATAGGTGTTTTTGTGTCATTGGATGGACATTTAGGTCCTGTTCATCCTCCCTAGGCTTATGCTTGTCCAATTAGGGTTTCTAACCAATCTTGTGCATCCAATAGTTGTCTTTAAGTTATTGGATGAACATTTAAGTCATTTTCGTCCTCCCTACACTTAATCTTGTCCAATTAAGGTTTCTAACCAATCTTGTGCATCCAATAGGTGAGTTTGTGTCATTGGATGAACAATTAGGTCATTTTCGTCCTCCCTAGGCTAATTCTTGTCCAATTAGGGTTTTTAACCTATCTTGTCCATCCAATAGGTGTTTTGTGTCATTAGATGAACATTTAGGTCCTTTTCGTCTTCCCTACAGTTTATCTTGACCAATTAGGGTTTCTAACCAATCTTGTGCATCCAATACGTGTTTTTGTGTCATTGGTTGAACAATTTGGTCATTTTCGTCCTCCCTTGGCTAATTCTTGTCCAATTAGGATTTTTAACCAATCTTGTGCAACCAATAGGAATTTTTAGGTGTTTTTGTGTCATTGGTTGAACAATTAGCTCATTTTCGTCCTCCCTAGGCTAATTCTTGTCCAATTTGGGTTTTTAATCTATCTTGTGTATCCAATTGGTGTTTTTGTGTCTTTGGATGAACATTTAGGTCATATTCGTCCTCCCTACACCTAATCTTGTCCAATTAAGGTTTTTAACCAATCTTGTGCATCCAATAGGTGTTTTTGTGTCAGTGGATGAACATTTAGGTCATTTTCATCCTCCCTAGGCTTCTAACCAATCTTGAGCATCCAATAGTTGTGTTTGTGTCATTGGATGAACATTTAGGTCATTTTCGTCCTCCCTAAACTTAATCTTGTCCAAATAGGGCTTCTAACCAATCTTGTGCATCCAATAGGTGTTTTTGTGTCATTGGATGAACAATTAGGTCATTTTCGTCCTCCCTAGGCTAATTCTTGTCCAATTAGGGTTTTAACCTATCTTGTCCATCCATTAGGTGTTTTGTGTCATTGGATGAACATTTAGGTCATTTTCGTCCTTCCTTGGCTAATTCTTGTTCAATTAGGATTTTTAACCAATCTTATGCATCCAATAGGGTTTTTGTGTCATTGGATGAACAATTAGGTCATTTTCGTCCTCCCTAGGCTAATTCTTGTCCAATTAGGGTTTTTAACCAATCTTGTGCATCCAATAGGTGTTTTGTGTCATTGGATGAATATTTAGGTCATTTTCGTCCTCCCTACTCTTTATCTTGTCCAATTAGGGTTTTTAACCAATTGGTGCATCCAATAGGTGTTTTGTGTCATTGGATGAACATTTAGGTCATTTTCGTCCTCCCTACACTTTATCTTGTCCAATTAGGGTTTCTAACCAATCTTGTGCATCCAATTGGTGTTTTTGTGTCATTGGATGAACATTTAGGTCATTTTCGTCCTCCCTACACCTAATCTTGTCCAATTAGGGTTTTTAACCACTCTTGCGCATCCAATAGGTGTTTTTGTGTCAGTGGATGAACATTTAGGTCATTTTCATCCTCCCTAGGCTTATGCTTGTCCAATTAGGGTTTCTAACCAATCTTGTGCATCCAATAGTTGTGTTTGTGTCATTGGATGAACATTTAGGTCATTTTCGTCCTCCCTAGGCTAATTCTTGTCCAATTAGGGTTTTTAACCTGTCTTGTCCATCCAATAGGTGTTTTGTGTCATTGGATGAACATTTAGGTCATTTTCGTCTTCCCTACAGTTTATCTTGACCAATTAGGGTTTCTAACCAATCTTGTGCATCCAATACGTGTTTTTGTGTCATTGGTTGAACAATTGGGTGATTTTCGTCCTCCCTTGGCTAATTCTTGTCCAATTAGGATTTTTAACCAATCTTGTGCATCCAATAGGAGTTTTTAGGTGTTTTTGTGTCATTGGTTGAACAATTAGGTCATTTTCGTCCTCCCTAGGCTAATTCTTGTCCAATTAGGATTTTTAACCAATCTTGTGCATCCAATAGGTGTTTTGTGTCATTGGATGAATATTTAGGTCATTTTCGTCCTCCCTACACTTAATCTTGTCCAATTAGGGTTTTTAACCAATCTTGTGCATCCAATAGGTGTTTTATGTCATTGGATGAATATTTAGGTCATTTTCGTCCTCCCTACTCTTAATCTTGTCCAATTAGGGTTTTTAACCAATCTTGTGCATCCAATAGGTGTTTTGTGTCATTGGATGAACATTTAGGTCATTTTCGTCCTCCCTACACTTAATCTTGTCCAATTAGGGTTTTTAACTAATCTTGTGCATCCAATAGGTGTTTTGTGTCATTGGATGAACATTTAGGTCATTTTCGTCCTCCCTACACTTTATCTTGTCCAATTAGGGTTTCTAACCAATCTTTTGCATCCAATTGGTGTTTTTGTGTCATTGGATGAACATTTAGGTCATTTTCGTCCTCCCTACACCTAATCTTGTCCAATTAGGGTTATTAACCAATCTTGTGCATCCAATAGGTGTTTTTGTGTCATTGGATGAACATTTAGGTCATTTTGGTCCTCCCCAAAGCTAATCTTGTCCAATTAGGGTTTTTAACCAATCTTGTGCATCCAATAGGTGTTTTTGTGTCAGTGGATGAACATTTAGGTCATTTTCATCCTCCCTAGGCTTATGCTTATCCAATTAGGGTTTCTAACCAATCTTGTGCATCCAATAGTTGTGTTTGTGTCATTGGATGAACATTTAGGTCATTTTCGTCCTCCTTATCCTTAATCTTGTCCAATTAGGGTTTCTAACCAATCTTGTCCATCCAATAGGTGTTTTTGTGTCATTGGATGAACAATTAAATCCTTTTCGTCCTCCCTAGGGTAATTCTTGTCCAATTAGGGTTTTTGACCTATCTTGTCCATCCAATAGGTGTTTTGTGTCATTGGATGAATATTTAGGTCATTTTCGTCCTCCCTACACTTAATCTTATCCAATTAGGGTTATTAACCAATCTTGTGCATCCAATAGGTGTTTTGTGTCATTGGATGAACATTTAGGTCATTTTCGTCCTCCCTACACTTTATCTTGCCCATTTAGGGTTTCTAACCAATCTTATGCATCCAATAGGTGTTTTTGTGTCATTGGTTGAACAATTAGGTCATTTTCGTCCTCCCTAGGCTAATTCCTGTCCAATTAGGGTTTTTAACCAATCTTGTGCATCCAATAGGTGTTTTGTGTCATTGGATGAATATTAAGGTCATTTTCGTCCTCCCTACTCTTAATCTTGTCCAATTAGGGTTTTTAACTAATCTTGTGCATCCAATAGGTGTTTTGTGTCATTGGATGAACATTTAGGTCATTTTCGTCCTCCCTACACTTTATCATGTCCAATTAGGGTTTCTAACCAATCTTTTGCATCCAATTCGTGTTTTTGTGTCATTGGATGAACATTTAGGTCATTTTCGTCCTCCCTACACCTAATCTTGTCCAATTAGGGTTTTTAACCAATCTTGTGCATCCAATAGGTGTTTTTGTGTCAGTGGATGAACATTTAGGTCATTTTCATCCTCCCTAGGCTTATGCTTGTCCAATTAGGGTTTCTAACCAATCTTGTGCATCCACTAGTTGTGTTTGTGTCATTGGATGAACATTTAGGTCATTTTCGTCCTCCCTAAACTTAATCTTGTCCAATTAGGGCTTCTAACCAATCTTGTGCATCCAATAGGTGTTTTTGTGTCATTGGATGAACAGTTAGGTCATTTTCGTCCTCCCTAGGCTAATTCTTGTCCAATTAGGGTTTTTAACCTATCTTGTCCATCCAATAGGTGTTTTGTGTCATTGGATGAACATTTAGGTCATTTTCGTCTTCCCTACAGTTTATCTTGACCAATTAGGGTTTCTAACCAATATTGTGCATCCAATAGGTGTTTTTGTGTCATTGGTTGAACAATTAGGTCATTTTCGTCCTCATTTGGCTAATTCTTGTACAATTAGGGTTTTTAACCTATCTTGTCCATCCAATAGGTGTTTTGTGTCATTGGATGAATATTTAGGTCATTTTCATCCTCCCTACACTTAATCTTATCCAATTAGGGTTATTAACCAATCTTGTGCATCCAATAGGTGTTTTGTGTCATTGGATGAACATTTAGGTCATTTTCGTCCTCCCTATACTTAATCTTGTCCAATTAGGGTTTCTAACCAATTTTGTTCATCCAATAGGTGTTTTTGTGTCATTGGATGAACAATTAGGTCATTTTCGTCCTCACTAGGCAAGTTCTTATCCAATTAGGGTTTTTAACCAATCTTGTGCATCCAATAGGTGTTTTTGTGTCATTGGATGAACATTTAGGTCCTGTTCATCCTCCCTAGGCTTATGCTTGTCCAATTAGGGTTTCTAACCAATCTTGAGCATCCAATAGTTGTGTTGGTGTCATTGGATGAACATTTAGGTCATTTTCGTCGTCCCTAAACTTAGTCTTGTCAAAATAGGGCTTCTAACAAATCTTGTGAATCCAATAGTTGTTTTTGTGTCATTGGATGAACAATTAGGTCATTTTCGTCCTCCCTATGCTTATTCTTGTCCAATTAGGGTTTTTAACAAATCTTGTGCTTCCAATAGGTGTGTTTGTGTCATTGGATGAATATTTAGGTCATTTTCGTCCTCCCTACACTTAATGTCCAATTAGGATTTTTGACCAATCTTGTGCATCCAATAGGTGTTTTGTGTCATTGGATGAACATTTAGGTCATTTTCGTCCTCCCTACACTTTATCTGATCCAATTAGGGTTTCTAACCAATCTTGTGCATCCAATAGGTGAGTTTGTGTCATTGGAAGAAAAATTAGGTCATTTTCGTCCTCCCTATGCTTATTCTTGTCCAATTAGGGTTTTTGACCAATCTTGTGCATCCAATTAGGATTTTTGACCGATCTTGTGCATCCAATAGGTGTTTTGTGTCATTGGATGAACATTTAGGTCATTTTTGTCCTCCCTACACTTAATCTTGTCCAATTAAGGTTTCTAACCAATCTTGTGCATCCAATAGGTGAGTTTGTGTCATTGGATGAACAATTAGGTCATTTTCGTCCTCCCTAGGCTAATTCTTGTCCAATTAGGGTTTTTAACCTATCTTGTCCCTCCAATAGGTGTTTTGTGTCATTGGATGAACATTTAGGTCATTTTCGTCTTCCCTACAGTTTATCTTGACCAATTAGGGTTTCTAACCAATCTTGTGCATCCAATACGTGTTTTTGTGTCATTGGTTGAACAATAGCGTCATTTTCGTCCTCCCTTGGCTAATTCTTGTCCAATTAGGATTTTTAACCAATCTTGTGCATCCAATAGGAGTTTTTAGGTGTTTTTGTGTCATTGGTTGAACAATTAGCTCATTTTCGTCCTCCCTAGGCTAGTTCTTGTCCAATTAGGGTTTTCAACCTATCTTGTCCATCCAATAGGTGTTTTATGTCATTGGATGAACATTTAGGTCATTTTCGTTCTTCCTACACTTTATCTTGTCCAATTAGGGTTTCTAACCAATCTTGTGCATCCAATTGGTGTTTTGTGTCTTTGGATGAACATTTAGGTCATATTCGTCCTCCCTACACCTAATCTTGTCCAATTAAGGTTTTTAACCAATTTTGTGCATCCAATAGGTGTTTTTGTGTCAGTGGATGAACATTTAGGTCATTTTCATCCTCCCTAGGCTTCTAACCAATCTTGAGCATCCAATAGTTGTGTTTGTGTCATTGGATGAACATTTAGGTCATTTTCGTCCTCCCTAAACTTAATCTTGTCCAAATAGGGCTTCTAACCAATCTTGTGCATCCAATAGGTGTTTTTGTGTCATTGGATGAACAATTAGGTCATTTTCGTCCTCCCTAGGCTAATTCTTGTCAATTAGGGTTTTTAACGTATCTTGTCCATCCAATAGGTGTTTTGTGTCATTGGATGAATATTTAGGACATTTTTGTCCTCCCTACACTTAATTTTATCCAATTAGGGTTATTAACCAATCTTGTCCATCCAATAGGTGTTTTGTGTCATTGGATGAACATTTAGGTCATTTTCGTCTTCCCTACACTTTATCTTGCCCAATTAGGGTTTCTAACCAATCTTTTGCATCCAATACGTGTTTTTGTGTCATTGGTTTAACAATTAGGTCATTTTCGTCCTCCCTTGGCTAATTCTTGTCAAATTAGGATTATTAACCAATCTTGTGCATCCAATAGGAGTTTTTATGTCATTGGATGAACAATTAGGTCATTTTCGTCCTCCATAGGCTAATTCTTGTCCAATTAGGGTTTTTAACCTATCTTGTCCATCCAATAGGTGTTTTGTGTCATTGGATGAATATTTAGGTCATTTTTGTCTTCCCTACAGTTTATCTTGACCAATTAGGGTTTCAAACCAATCTTGTGCATCCAATACGTGTTTTTGTGTCATTGGTTGAAAAATTAGGTCATTTTCGTCCTCCCTTGGCTAATTCTTGTCCAATTAGGATTTTTAACCAATCTTGTGCATCCAATAGGAGTTTTTGTGTCATTGGATGAACAATTAGGTCATTTTCGTCCTCCATAGGCTAATTCTTGTCCAATTAGGGTTTTTAACCTATCTTGTCCATCCAATAGGTGTTTTGTGTCATTGGATGAATATTTAGGTCATTTTCGTCCTCCCTAGGCTTATGCTTGTCCAATTAGGGTTTCTAACCAATCTTGTGCATCCAATAGTTGTGTTTGTGTCATTGGATGAACATTTAGGTCATTTTCGTCCTCCCTAGGCTAATTCTTGTCCAATTAGGGTTTTTAACCTGTCTTGTCCATCCAATAGGTGTTTTGTGTCATTGGATGAACATTTAGGTCATTTTCGTCTTCCCTACAGTTTATCTTGACCAATTAGGGTTTCTAACCAATCTTGTGCATCCAATACGTGTTTTTGTGTCATTGGTTGAACAATTGGGTGATTTTCGTCCTCCCTTGGCTAATTCTTGTCCAATTAGGATTTTTAACCAATCTTGTGCATCCAATAGGAGTTTTTAGGTGTTTTTGTGTCATTGGTTGAACAATTAGCTCATTTTCGTTCTCCCTAGGCTAGTTCTTGTCCAATTAGGGTTTTCAACCTATCTTGTCCATCCAATAGGTGTTTTATGTCATTGGATGAACATTTAGGTCATTTTCGTCCTTCCTACACTTTATCTTGTCCAATTAGGGTTTCTAACCAATCTTGTGCATCCAATTGGTGTTTTGTGTCTTTGGATGAACATTTAGGTCATATTCGTCCTCCCTACACCTAATCTTATCCAATTAAGGTTTTTAACCAATTTTGTGCATCCAATAGGTGTTTTTGTGTCAGTGGATGAACATTTAGGTCATTTTCATCCTCCCTAGGCTTCTAACCAATCTTGAGCATCCAATAGTTGTGTTTGTGTCATTGGATGAACATTTAGGTCATTTTCGTCCTCCCTAAACTTAATCTTGTCCAAATAGGGCTTCTAACCAATCTTGTGCATCCAATAGGTGTTTTTGCGTCATTGGATGAACATTTAGGTCATTTTCGTCCTCCCTACACCTAATCTTGTCCAATTAGGGTTTCTAACCAATCTTGTGCATCCAATAGTTGTGTTTATGTCATTGGATGAACATTTAGGTCATTTTCGTCCTCCCTACACTTTATCTTGTCCAATGAAGGTTTCTAACCAATCTTGTGCATCCAATAGGTGAGTTTGTGTCATTGGAAGAAAAATTAGGGTATTTTCGTCCTCCCTAGGCTAATTCTTGTCCAATTAGGGTTTTTATCCAATCATCTGCATCCAATTAGGATTTTTGACCAATCTTGTGCATCCAAAAGGTGTTTTGTGTCATTGGATGAACATTTAGGTCATTTTCGTCCTCCCTACACTTAATCTTGTCCAATTAAGGTTTCTAACCGATCTTGTGCATCCAATAGGTGAGTTTGTGTCATTGGATGAACATTTAGGTCATTTTCGTCCTCCCTACACCTAATCTTGTCCAATTAGGGTTTCTAACCAATCTTGTGCATCCAATAGTTGTGTTTATGTCATTGGATGAACATTTAGGTCATTTTCGTCCTCCCTACACTTTATCTTGTCCAATGAAGGTTTCTAACCAATCTTGTGCATCCAATAGGTGAGTTTGTGTCATTGGAAGAAAAATTAGGTCATTTTCGTCCTCCCTAGGCTAATTCTTGTCCAATTAGGGTTTTTATCCAATCTTCTACATCCAATTAGGATTTTTGACCAATCTTGTGCATCCAATAGGTGTTTTGTGTCATTGGATGAACATTTAGGTCATTTTCGTCCTCCCTACACTTAATCTTGTCCAATTAAGGTTTCTAACCAATCTTGTGCATCCAATAGGTGAGTTTGTGTCATTGGATGAACAATTAGGTCATTTTCGTCCTCCCTAGGCTAATTCTTGTCCAATTAGGGTTTTTAACCTATCTTGTCCCTCCAATAGGTGTTTTGTGTCATTGGATGAACATTTAGGTCATTTTCGTCTTCCCTACAGTTTATCTAGACCAATTAGGGTTTCTAACCAATCTTGTGCATCCAATACGTGTTTTTGTGTCATTGGTTGAACAATTGGGTGATTTTCGTCCTCCCTTGGCTAATTCTTGTCCAATTAGGATTTTTAACCAATCTTGTGCATCCAATAGGAGTTTTTAGGTGTTTTTGTGTCATTGGTTGAACAATTAGGTCATTTTCGTCCTCCCTAGGCTAATTCTTGTCCAATTAGGATTTTTAACCAATCTTGTGCATCCAATAGGTGTTTTGTGTCATTGGATGAATATTTAGGTCATTTTCGTCCTCCCTACACTTAATCTTATCCAATTAGGGTTATTAACCAATCTTGTGCATCCAATAGGTGTTTTGAGTCATTGGATGAACATTTAGGTCATATTCGTCCTCCCTACACCTAATCTTGTCCAATTAAGGTTTTTAACCAATCTTGTGCATCCAATAGGTGTTTTGTATCATTGGATAAATATTTAGGTCATTTTCGTCCTCCCTACTCTTAATCTTGTCCAATTAGGGTTTTTAACCATTTTGTGCATCCAATAGGTGTTTTGTGTCATTGGATGAACATTTAGGTCATTTTCGTCCTCCCTACACCTAATCTTGTCCAATTAGGGTTTCTAACCAAGCTTGTGCATCCAATTGGTGTTTTTGTGTCATTGGATGAACATTTAGGTCATTTTCGTCCTCCCTATACCTAATCTTGTCCAATTAGGGTTTTTAACCACTCTTGCGCATCCAATAGGTGTTTTTGTGTCAGTGGATGAACATTTAGGTCATTTTCATCCTCCCTAGGCTTATGCTTGTCCAATTAGGGTTTCTAACCAATCTTGTGCATCCAATAGTTGTGTTTGTGTCATTGGATGAACATTTAGGTCATTTTCGTCCTCCCTAGGCTAATTCTTGTCCAATTAGGGTTTTTAACTTGTCTTGTCCATCCAATAGGTGTTTTGTGTCATTGGATGAACATTTAGGTCATTTTCGTCTTCCCTACAGTTTATCTTGACCAATTAGGGTTTCTAACCAATCTTGTGCATCCAATACGTGTTTTTGTGTCATTGGTTGAACAATTGGGTGATTTTCGTCCTCCCTTGGCTAATTCTTGTCCAATTAGGATTTTTAACCAATCTTGTGCATCCAATAGGAGTTTTTAGGTGTTTTTGTGTCATTGGTTGAACAATTAGCTCATTTTCGTTCTCCCTAGGCTAGTTCTTGTCCAATTAGGGTTTTCAACCTATCTTGTCCATCCAATAGGTGTTTTATGTCATTGGATGAACATTTAGGTCATTTTCGTCCTTCCTACACTTTATCTTGTCCAATTAGGGTTTCTAACCAATCTTGTGCATCCAATTGGTGTTTTGTGTCTTTGGATGAACATTTAGGTCATATTCGTCCTCCCTACACCTAATCTTATCCAATTAAGGTTTTTAACCAATTTTGTGCATCCAATAGGTGTTTTTGTGTCAGTGGATGAACATTTAGGTCATTTTCATCCTCCCTAGGCTTCTAACCAATCTTGAGCATCCAATAGTTGTGTTTGTGTCATTGGATGAACATTTAGGTCATTTTCGTCCTCCCTAAACTTAATCTTGTCCAAATAGGGCTTCTAACCAATCTTGTGCATCCAATAGGTGTTTTTGTGTCATTGGATGAACAATTAGGTCATTTTCGTCCTCCCTAGGCTAATTTTTGTCCAATTAGGATTTTTAACCAATCTTGTGCATCCAATAGGAGTTTTTGTGTCATTGGATGAACAATTAGGTCATTATCGTCCTCCCTAGGCTAATTCTTGTCCAATTAGGGTTTTTAACCAATCTTGTGCATCCAATAGGTGTGTTTGTGTCATTGGATGAAAATTTAGGTCATTTTCGTCCTCCCTACACTTAATCTTGTCCAATTAGGATTTTTGACCAATCTTGTGCATCCAATAGGTGTTTTGTGTCATTGGATGAACATTTAGGTCATTTTCGTCCTCCCTACACTTTATCTTGTCCAATTAGGGTTTCTAACCAATCTTGTGCATCCAATAGGTGTTTTTGTGTCATTGAATGAACAATTAGGTCATTTTCGTCCTCCCTATGCTTATTCTTGTCCAATTAGGGTTTTTAACAAATCTTGTGCATCCAATAGGTGTTTTTGCGTCATTGGATGAACATTTAGGTCATTTTCGTCCTCCCTACACCTAATCTTGTCCAATTAGGGTTTCTAACCAATCTTGTGCATCCAATAGTTGTGTTTATGTCATTGGATGAACATTTAGGTCATTTTCGTCCTCCCTACACTTTATCTTGTCCAATGAAGGTTTCTAACCAATCTTGTGCATCCAATAGGTGAGTTTGTGTCATTGGAAGAAAAATTAGGTCATTTTCGTCCTCCCTAGGCTAATTCTTGTCCAATTAGGGTTTTTATCCAATCTTCTGCATCCAATTAGGATTTTTGACCAATCTTGTGCATCCAAAAGGTGTTTTGTGTCATTGGATGAACATTTAGGTCATTTTCGTCCTCCCTACACTTAATCTTGTCCAATTAAGGTTTCTAACCGATCTTGTGCATCCAATAGGTGAGTTTGTGTCATTGGATGAACATTTAGGTCATTTTCGTCCTCCCTACACCTAATCTTGTCCAATTAGGGTTTCTAACCAATCTTGTGCATCCAATAGTTGTGTTTATGTCATTGGATGAACATGTAGGTCATTTTCGTCCTCCCTACACTTTATCTTGTCCAATGAAGGTTTCTAACCAATCTTGTGCATCCAATAGGTGAGTTTGTGTCATTGGAAGAAAAATTAGGTCATTTTCGTCCTCCCTAGGCTAATTCTTGTCCAATTAGGGTTTTTATCCAATCTTCTACATCCAATTAGGATTTTTGACCAATCTTGTGCATCCAATAGGTGTTTTGTGTCATTGGATGAACATTTAGGTCATTTTCGTCCTCCCTACACTTAATCTTGTCCAATTAAGGTTTCTAACCAATCTTGTGCATCCAATAGGTGAGTTTGTGTCATTGGATGAACAATTAGGTCATTTTCGTCCTCCCTAGGCTAATTCTTGTCCAATTAGGGTTTTTAACCTATCTTGTCCCTCCAATAGGTGTTTTGTGTCATTGGATGAACATTTAGGTCATTTTCGTCTTCCCTACAGTTTATCTTGACCAATTAGGGTTTCTAACCAATCTTGTGCATCCAATACGTGTTTTTGTGTCATTGGTTGAACAATTGGGTGATTTTCGTCCTCCCTTGGCTAATTCTTGTCCAATTAGGATTTTTAACCAATCTTGTGCATCCAATAGGAGTTTTTAGGTGTTTTTGTGTCATTGGTTGAACAATTAGGTCATTTTCGTCCTCCCTAGGCTAATTCTTGTCCAATTAGGATTTTTAACCAATCTTGTGCATCCAATAGGTGTTTTGTGTCATTGGATGAATATTTAGGTCATTTTCGTCCTCCCTACACTTAATCTTATCCAATTAGGGTTATTAACCAATCTTGTGCATCCAATAGGTGTTTTGTGTCATTGGATGAACATTTAGGTCATATTCGTCCTCCCTACACCTAATCTTGTCCAATTAAGGTTTTTAACCAATCTTGTGCATCCAATAGGTGTTTTGTATCATTGGATAAATATTTAGGTCATTTTCGTCCTCCCTACTCTTAATCTTGTCCAATTAGGGTTTTTAACCATTTTGTGCATCCAATAGGTGTTTTGTGTCATTGGATGAACATTTAGGTCATTTTCGTCCTCCCTACACCTAATCTTGTCCAATTAGGGTTTCTAACCAATCTTGTGCATCCAATTGGTGTTTTTGTGTCATTGGATGAACATTTAGGTCATTTTCGTCCTCCCTATACCTAATCTTGTCCAATTAGGGTTTTTAACCACTCTTGCGCATCCAATAGGTGTTTTTGTGTCAGTGGATGAACATTTAGGTCATTTTCATCCTCCCTAGGCTTATGCTTGTCCAATTAGGGTTTCTAACCAATCTTGTGCATCCAATAGTTGTGTTTGTGTCATTGGATGAACATTTAGGTCATTTTCGTCCTCCCTAGGCTAATTCTTGTCCAATTAGGGTTTTTAACTTGTCTTGTCCATCCAATAGGTGTTTTGTGTCATTGGATGAACATTTAGGTCATTTTCGTCTTCCCTACAGTTTATCTTGACCAATTAGGGTTTCTAACCAATCTTGTGCATCCAATACGTGTTTTTGTGTCATTGGTTGAACAATTGGGTGATTTTCGTCCTCCCTTGGCTAATTCTTGTCCAATTAGGATTTTTAACCAATCTTGTGCATCCAATAGGAGTTTTTAGGTGTTTTTGTGTCATTGGTTGAACAATTAGGTCATTTTCGTCCTCCCTAGGCTAATTCTTGTCCAATTAGGATTTTTAACCAATCTTGTGCATCCAATAGGTGTTTTGTGTCATTGGATGAATATTTAGGTCATTTTCGTCCTCCCTACACTTAATCTTATCCAATTAGGGTTATTAACCAATCTTGTGCATCCAATAGGTGTTTTGTGTCATTGGATGAACATTTAGGTCATATTCGTCCTCCCTACACCTAATCTTGTCCAATTAAGGTTTTTAACCAATCTTGTGCATCCAATAGGTGTTTTGTATCATTGGATAAATATTTAGGTCATTTTCGTCCTCCCTACTCTTAATCTTGTCCAATTAGGGTTTTTAACCATTTTGTGCATCCAATAGGTGTTTTGTGTCATTGGATGAACATTTAGGTCATTTTCGTCCTCCCTACACCTAATCTTGTCCAATTAGGGTTTCTAACCAATCTTGTGCATCCAATTGGTGTTTTTGTGTCATTGGATGAACATTTAGGTCATTTTCGTCCTCCCTATACCTAATCTTGTCCAATTAGGGTTTTTAACCACTCTTGCGCATCCAATAGGTGTTTTTGTGTCAGTGGATGAACATTTAGGTCATTTTCATCCTCCCTAGGCTTATGCTTGTCCAATTAGGGTTTCTAACCAATCTTGTGCATCCAATAGTTGTGTTTGTGTCATTGGATGAACATTTAGGTCATTTTCGTCCTCCCTAGGCTAATTCTTGTCCAATTAGGGTTTTTAACTTGTCTTGTCCATCCAATAGGTGTTTTGTGTCATTGGATGAACATTTAGGTCATTTTCGTCTTCCCTACAGTTTATCTTGACCAATTAGGGTTTCTAACCAATCTTGTGCATCCAATACGTGTTTTTGTGTCATTGGTTGAACAATTGGGTGATTTTCGTCCTCCCTTGGCTAATTCTTGTCCAATTAGGATTTTTAACCAATCTTGTGCATCCAATAGGAGTTTTTAGGTGTTTTTGTGTCATTGGTTGAACAATTAGCTCATTTTCGTTCTCCCTAGGCTAGTTCTTGTCCAATTAGGGTTTTCAACCTATCTTGTCCATCCAATAGGTGTTTTATGTCATTGGATGAACATTTAGGTCATTTTCGTCCTTCCTACACTTTATCTTGTCCAATTAGGGTTTCTAACCAATCTTGTGCATCCAATTGGTGTTTTGTGTCTTTGGATGAACATTTAGGTCATATTCGTCCTCCCTACACCTAATCTTATCCAATTAAGGTTTTTAACCAATTTTGTGCATCCAATAGGTGTTTTTGTGTCAGTGGATGAACATTTAGGTCATTTTCATCCTCCCTAGGCTTCTAACCAATCTTGAGCATCCAATAGTTGTGTTTGTGTCATTGGATGAACATTTAGGTCATTTTCGTCCTCCCTAAACTTAATCTTGTCCAAATAGGGCTTCTAACCAATCTTGTGCATCCAATAGGTGTTTTTGCGTCATTGGATGAACATTTAGGTCATTTTCGTCCTCCCTACACCTAATCTTGTCCAATTAGGGTTTCTAACCAATCTTGTGCATCCAATAGTTGTGTTTATGTCATTGGATGAACATTTAGGTCATTTTCGTCCTCCCTACACTTTATCTTGTCCAATGAAGGTTTCTAACCAATCTTGTGCATCCAATAGGTGAGTTTGTGTCATTGGAAGAAAAATTAGGTCATTTTCGTCCTCCCTAGGCTAATTCTTGTCCAATTAGGGTTTTTATCCAATCTTCTGCATCCAATTAGGATTTTTGACCAATCTTGTGCATCCAATAGGTGTTTTGTGTCATTGGATGAACATTTACGTCATTTTCGTCCTCCCTACACTTAATCTTGTCCAATTAAGGTTTCTAACCAATCTTGTGCATCCAATAGGTGAGTTTGTGTCATTGGATGAACATTTAGGTCATTTTCGTCCTCCCTACACCTAATCTTGTCCAATTAGGGTTTCTAACCAATCTTGTGCATCCAATAGTTGTGTTTATGTCATTGGATGAAAATTTAGGTCATTTTCGTCCTCCCTACACTTTATCTTGTCCAATGAAGGTTTCTAACCAATCTTGTGCATCCAATAGGTGAGTTTGTGTCATTGGAAGAAAAATTAGGTCATTTTCGTCCTCCCTAGGCTAATTCTTGTCCAATTAGGGTTTTTATCCAATCTTCTGCATCCAATTAGGATTTTTGACCAATCTTGTGCATCCAATAGGTGTTTCGTGTCATTGGATGAACATTTAGGTCATTTTCGTCCTCCCTACACTTAATCTTGTCCAATTAAGGTTTCTAACCAATCTTGTGCATCCAATAGGTGAGTTTGTGTCATTGGATGAACAATTAGGTCATTTTCGTCCTCCCTAGGCTAATTCTTGTCCAATTAGGGTTTTTAACCTATCTTGTCCCTCCAATAGGTGTTTTGTGTCATTGGATGAACATTTAGGTCATTTTCGTCTTCCCTACAGTTTATCTTGACCAATTAGGGTTTCTAACCAATCTTGTGCATCCAATACGTGTTTTTGTGTCATTGGTTGAACAATAGGGTCATTTTCGTCCTCCCTTGGCTAATTCTTGTCCAATTAGGATTTTTAACCAATGTTGTGCATCCAATAGGAGTTTTTAGGTGTTTTTGTGTCATTGGTTGAACAATTAGGTCATTTTCGTCCTCCCTAGGCTAATTCTTGTCCAATTAGGATTTTTAACCAATCTTGTGCATCCAATAGGTGTTTTGTGTCATTGGATGAATATTTAGGTCATTTTCGTCCTCCCTACACTTAATCTTATCCAATTAGGGTTATTAACCAATCTTGTGCATCCAATAGGTGTTTTGTGTCATTGGATGAACATTTAGGTCATATTCGTCCTCCCTACACCTAATCTTGTCCAATTAAGGTTTTTAACCAATCTTGTGCATCCAATAGGTGTTTTTGTGTCAGTGGATGAACATTTAGGTCATTTTCATCCTCCCTAGGCTTCTAACCAATCTTGAGCATCCAATAGTTGTGTTGGTGTCATTGGATGAACATTTAGGTCATTTTCGTCCTCCCTAAACTTAGTCTTGTCAAAATAGGGCTTCTAACCAATCTTGTGAATCCAATAGGTGTTTTTGTGTCATTGGATGAACAATTAGGTCATTTTCGTCCTCCCTAGGCTAATTCTTCTCCAATTTGGGTTTTAACCTATCTTGTCCATCCAATAGGTGTTTTGTGTCATTGGATGAATATTTAGGTCATTTTCGTCCTCCCTACACTTAATCTTATCCAATTAGGGTTATTAACCAATCTTGTCCATCCAATAGGTGTTTTGTGTCTTTGGATGAACATTTAGGTCATTTTCGTCCTCCCTTGGCTAATTCTTGTCCAATTAGGATTTTTAACCAATCTTATGCATCCAATAGGGTTTTTGTGTCATTGGATGAACAATTAGGTCATTTTCGTCCTCCCTAGGCTAATTCTTGTCCAATTAGGATTTTTAACCAATCTTGTGCATCCAATAGGTGTTTTGTGTCATTGGATGAATATTTAGGTCATTTTCGTCCTCCCTACACTTAATCTTATCCAATTAGGGTTATTAACCAATCTTGTCCATCCAATAAGTGTTTTGTGTCATTGGATGAACATTTAGGTCATTTTCGTCCTCCCTACACTTTATCTTGTCCAATTAGGGTTTCTAACCAATCTTGTGCATCCAATTGGTGCTTTTGTGTCATTGGATGAACATTTAGGTCATTTTCGTCCTCCCTAAACCTAATCTTGTCCAATTAGGGTTTTTAACCACTCTTGCGCATCCAATAGGTGTTTTTGTGTCAGTGGATGAACATTTAGGTCATTTTCATCCTCCCTAGGCTTATGCTTGTCCAATTAGGGTTTCTAACCAATCTTGTGCATCCAATAGTTGTGTTTGTGTCATTGGATGAACATTTAGGTCATTTTCGTCCTCCCTAGGCTAATTCTTGTCCAATTAGGGTTTTTAACCTGTCTTGTCCATCCAATAGGTGTTTTGTGTCATTGGATGAACATTTAGGTCATTTTCGTCTTCCCTACAGTTTATCTTGACCAATTAGGGTTTCTAACCAATCTTGTGCATCCAATAAGTGTTTTTGTGTCATTGGTTGAACAATTGGGTCATTTTCGTCCTCCCTTGGCTAAATCTTGTCCAATTAGGATTTTTAACCAATCTTGTGCATCCAATAGGTGTTTTGTGTCATTGGATGAATATTTAGGTCATTTTCGTCCTCCCTACACTTAATCTTATCCAATTAGGGTTATTAACCAATCTTGTCCATCCAATAGGTGTTTTGTGTCATTGGATGAACATTTAGGTCATTTTCGTCCTCCCTTGGCTAATTCTTGTCCAATTAGGATTTTTAACCAATCTTATGCATCCAATAGGGTTTTTGTGTCATTGGATGAACAATTAAGTCATTTTCGTCCTCCTTAGGCTAATTCTTGTCCAATTAGGGTTTTTAACCAATCTTGTGCATCCAATAGGTGTTTTGTGTCATTGGATGAATATTTAGGTCATTTTCGTCCTCCCTACTCTTAATCTTGTCCAATTAGGGTTTTTAACCAATTTGTGCATCCAATAGGTGTTTTGTGTCATTGGATGAATATTTAGGTCATTTTCGTCCTCCCTACACTTTATCTTGTCCAATTAGGGTTTCTAACCAATCTTGTGCATCCAATTGGTGTTTTTGTGTCATTGGATGAACATTTAGGTCATTTTCGTCCTCCCTACACCTAATCTTGTCCAATTAGGGTTTTTAACCACTCTTGCGCATCCGATAGGTGTTTTTGTGTCAGTGGATGAACATTTAGGTCATCTTCATCCTCCCTAGGCTTATGCTTGTCCAATTAGGGTTTCTAACCAATCTTGTGCATCCAATAGTTGTGTTTGTGTCATTGGATGAACATTTAGGTCATTTTCGTCCTCCCTAGGCTAATTCTTGTCCAATTAGGGTTTTTAACCTGTCTTGTCCATCCAATAGGTGTTTTGTGTCATTGGATGAACATTTAGGTCATTTTCGTCTTCCCTACAGTTTATCTTGACCAATTAGGGTTTCTAACCAATCATGTGCATCCAATACGTGTTTTTGTGTCATTGGTTGAACAATTGGAAGATTTTCGTCCTCCCTTGGCTAATTCTTGTCCAATTAGGATTTTTAACCAATCTTGTGCATCCAATAGGAGTTTTTAGGTGTTTTTGTGTCATTGGTTGAACAATTAGGTCATTTTCGTCCTCCCTAGGCTAATTCTTGTCCAATTAGGATTGTTAACCAATCTTGTGCATCCAATAGGTGTTTTGTGTCATTGGATGAATATTTAGGTCATTTTCGTCCTCCCTACACTTAATCTTATCCAATTAGGGTTATTAACCAATCTTGTGCATCCAATAGGTGTTTTGTGTCATTGGATGAACATTTAGGTCATATTCGTCCTCCCTACACCTAATCTTGTCCAATTAAGGTTTTTAACCAATCTTGTGCATCCAATAGGTGTTTTGTATCATTGGATAAATATTTAGGTCATTTTCGTCCTCCCTACTCTTAATCTTGTCCAATTAGGGTTTTTAACCATTTTGTGCATCCAATAGGTGTTTTGTGTCATTGGATGAACATTTAGGTCATTTTCGTCCTCCCTACACCTAATCTTGTCCAATTAGGGTTTCTAACCAATCTTGTGCATCCAATTGGTGTTTTTGTGTCATTGGATGAACATTTAGGTCATTTTCGTCCTCCCTATACCTAATCTTGTCCAATTAGGGTTTTTAACCACTCTTGCGCATCCAATAGGTGTTTTTGTGTCAGTGGATGAACATTTAGGTCATTTTCATCCTCCCTAGGCTTATGCTTGTCCAATTAGGGTTTCTAACCAATCTTGTGCATCCAATAGTTGTGTTTGTGTCATTGGATGAACATTTAGGTCATTTTCGTCCTCCCTAGGCTAATTCTTGTCCAATTAGGGTTTTTAACTTGTCTTGTCCATCCAATAGGTGTTTTGTGTCATTGGATGAACATTTAGGTCATTTTCGTCTTCCCTACAGTTTATCTTGACCAATTAGGGTTTCTAACCAATCTTGTGCATCCAATACGTGTTTTTGTGTCATTGGTTGAACAATTGGGTGATTTTCGTCCTCCCTTGGCTAATTCTTGTCCAATTAGGATTTTTAACCAATCTTGTGCATCCAATAGGAGTTTTTAGGTGTTTTTGTGTCATTGGTTGAACAATTAGGTCATTTTCGTCCTCCCTAGGCTAATTCTTGTCCAATTAGGATTTTTAACCAATCTTGTGCATCCAATAGGTGTTTTGTGTCATTGGATGAATATTTAGGTCATTTTCGTCCTCCCTACACTTAATCTTATCCAATTAGGGTTATTAACCAATCTTGTGCATCCAATAGGTGTTTTGTGTCATTGGATGAACATTTAGGTCATATTCGTCCTCCCTACACCTAATCTTGTCCAATTAAGGTTTTTAACCAATCTTGTGCATCCAATAGGTGTTTTGTATCATTGGATAAATATTTAGGTCATTTTCGTCCTCCCTACTCTTAATCTTGTCCAAATAGGGTTTTTAACCAATCTTGTGCATCCAATAGGTGTTTTTTATCATTGGATGAACATTTAGGTCATTTTCTTCCTCCCTACACTTTATCTTGTCCAATTAGGGTTTCTAACCAATCTTGTGCATCCAATAGGTGTTTTTGTGTCAGTGGATGAACATTTAGGTCATTTTCATCCTCCCTAGGCTTCTAACCAATCTTGAGCATCCAGTAGTTGTGTTGGTGTCATTGGATGAACATTTAGGTCATTTTCGTCCTCCCTAAACTTAGTCTTGTCCAAATAGGGCTTCTAACCAATCTTGTGCATCCAATAGGTGTTTTTGTGTCATTGGATGAACAATTAGGTCATTTTCGTCCTCCCTAGGCTAATTCTTCTCCAATTAGGGTTTTAACCTATCTTGTCCATCCAATAGGTGTTTTGTGTCATTGGATGAATATTTAGGTCATTTTCGTCCTCCCTACACTTAATCTTATCCAATTAGGGTTATTAACCAATCTTGTCCATCCAATAGGTGTTTTGTGTCTTTGGATGAACATTTAGGTCATTTTCGTCCTCCCTTGGCTAATTCTTGTCCAATTAGGATTTTTAACCAATCTTATGCATCCAATAGGGTTTTTGTGTCATTGGATGAACAATTAGGTCATTTTCGTCCTCCCTAGGCTAATTCTTGTCCAATTAGGATTTTTAACCAATCTTGTGCATCCAATAGGTGTTTTGTGTCATTGGATGAATATTTAGGTCATTTTCGTCCTCCCTACACTTAATCTTATCCAATTAGGGTTATTAACCAATCTTGTCCATCCAATAGGTGTTTTGTGTCATTGGATGAACATTTAGGTCATTTTCGTCCTCCCTTGGCTAATTCTTGTCCAATTAGGATTTTTAACCAATCTTATGCATCCAATAGGGTTTTTGTGTCATTGGATGAACAATTAGGTCATTTTCGTCTTCCCTAGGCTAATTCTTGTCCAATTAGGGTTTTTAACCAATCTTGTGAATCCAATAGGTATTTTGTGTCATTGGATGAATATTTAGGTCATTTTCGTCCTCCCTACTCTTAATCTTGTCCAATTAGGGTTTTTAACCAATTTGTGCATCCAATAGGTGTTTTGTGTCATTGGATGAACATTTAGGTCATTTTCGTCCTCCCTACACTTTATCTTGCCCAATTAAGGTTTCTAACCAATCTTGTGCATCCAATAGGTGTTTTTGTGTCATTGGTTGAACAATTAGGTCATTTTCGTCCTCCCTTGGCTAATTCTTCTCCAATTAGGATTTTTAACCAATCTTGTGCATCCAATATGAGTTTTTGTGTCATTGGATGAACAATTAGGTCATTTTCGTCCTCCCTAGGCTAATTCTTGTCCAATTAGGGTTTTTAACCAATCTTGTGCATCCAATAGGTGTTTTGTGTCATTGGATGAATATTTAGGTCATTTTCGTCCTCCCTACTCTTAATCTTGTCCAATTAGGGTTTTTAACCAATCTTGTGCATCCAATAGGTGTTTTCTGTCATTGGATGAACATTTAGGTCATTTTCGTCCTCCCTACACTTTATCTTGTCCAATTAGGGTTTCTAACCAATCATTTGCATCCAATTGGTGTTTTTGTGTCATTGGATTAACACTTAGGTCATTTTCGTCCTCCCTACACCTAATCTTGTCCAATTAGGGTTTTTAACCAATCTTTTGCATCCAATAGGTGTTTTTGTGTCAGTGGATGAATATTTAGGTCATTTTCAACCTCCTTAGGCTTTTGCTTGTCCAATTAGGGTTTCTAACCAATCTTGTGCATCCAATAGTTGTTTTTGTGTCATTGGATGAACATTTAGGTCATTTTCATCCTCCCTAGGCTTATGCTTGTCCAATTAGGGTTTCTAACCAATCTTGTGCATCCAATAGTTGTGTTTGTGTCATTGGATGAACATTTAGGTCATTTTCGTCCTCCCTAAACTTAATCTTGTCCAATTATGTCATTGGATGAACAATTAGGTCATTTTCGTCGTCCCTAGGCTAATTCTTGTCCAATTAGGGTTTAAAACCAATCTTGTCCATCCAATACGTGTTTTGTGTCATTGGATGAACATTTAGGTCATTTTCGTCCTCCCTACACTTAATCTTGTCCAATTAGGGTTTTTGACCAATCTTGTGCGTCCAATAGGTGTTTTGTGTCATTGGATGAACATTTAGGTCATTTTCGTCGTCCCTACACTTTATCTAGTCCAATTAGGGTTTCTAACCAATCTTGTGCATCCAATAGGTGTTTTTGTATCATTGGATGAACAATTAGGTCATTTTTGTCCTCCCTACGCTTATTCTTGTCCAATTAGGGTTTTTAACAAATCTTGTGCATCTAATAAGTGTTTTTGTGTCATTGGATGAACATTTAGGTCATTTTCGTCCTCCCAACACCTAATCTTGTCCAATTAGGGTTTCTAACCAAATCTTCTGCATCCAATAGTTGTGTTTGTGTCATTGGATGAATTTTTAGGTCATTTTCGTCCTCCCTACACTTAATCTTGTCCAATTAAGGTTTCTAACCAATCTTGGGCATCCAATAGTGTGTTTGTGTCATTGGATGAACATTTAGGTCATTTTCATCCTCCAATTAGGGTTTCTAACCAATCCTGTGCATCCATTAGTTGTGTTTGTGTCATTGGATGAACATTTAGGTCATTTTCTTCCTCCCTAAACTTAATCTTGTCAATTAGGGTTTCTAACCAATCTTGTGCATCCAATAGGTGTTTTTGTGTCATGGGATGAACAATTAGGTCATTTTCGTCCTCCCTAGGCTAATTCTTGTCCGATTAGGGTTTTCAACCAATGTTGTGCATCCAATAGGTGTTTTATGTCATTGAATGAATATTAAGGTCATTTTCGTCCTCCCAACACTTAATCTTGTTCAATTAGGGTATTTAACTAATCTTGTGCATCCAATAGGTGTTTTGTGTCATTGGATGAACATTTAGGTCATTTTCGTCCTCCCTACACTTTATCTTGTCCAATTAGGGTTTCTAACCAATCTTGTGCATCCAATTGGTGTTTTTGTGTCATTGGATGAACATTTAGGTCATTTTCGTCCTCCCTACACCTAATCTTGTCCAATTAGGGTTTTTAACCAATATTGTGCATCCAATAGGTTTTTTTGTGTTAGTGGATGAACATTTAGGTCATTTTCATCCTCCCTAGGCTTATGCTTGTCCAATTAGGGTTTCTAACCAATCTTGTGCATCCAATAGTTGTGTTTGTGTCATTGGATGAACATTTAGGTCATTTTCGTCCTCCCTAGGCTAATTCTTGTCCAATTAGGGTTTTTAACCTGTCTTGTCCATCCAATAGGTGTTTTGTGTCATTGGATGAACATTTAGGTCATTTTCGTCTTCCCTACAGTTTATCTTGACCAATTAGGGTTTCTAACCAATCATGTGCATCCAATACGTGTTTTTGTGTCATTGGTTGAACAATTGGAAGATTTTCGTCCTCCCTTGGCTAATTCTTGTCCAATTAGGATTTTTAACCAATCTTGTGCATCCAATAGGAGTTTTTAGGTGTTTTTGTGTCATTGGTTGAACAATTAGGTCATTTTCGTCCTCCCTAGGCTAATTCTTGTCCAATTAGGATTGTTAACCAATCTTGTGCATCCAATAGGTGTTTTGTGTCATTGGATGAATATTTAGGTCATTTTCGTCCTCCCTACACTTAATCTTATCCAATTAGGGTTATTAACCAATCTTGTGCATCCAATAGGTGTTTTGTGTCATTGGATGAACATTTAGGTCATATTCGTCCTCCCTACACCTAATCTTGTCCAATTAAGGTTTTTAACCAATCTTGTGCATCCAATAGGTGTTTTGTATCATTGGATAAATATTTAGGTCATTTTCGTCCTCCCTACTCTTAATCTTGTCCAATTAGGGTTTTTAACCATTTTGTGCATCCAATAGGTGTTTTGTGTCATTGGATGAACATTTAGGTCATTTTCGTCCTCCCTACACTTTATCTTGTCCAATTAGGGTTTCTAACCAATCTTGTGCATCCAATTGGTGTTTTTGTGTCATTGGATGAACATTTAGGTCATTTTCGTCCTCCCTACACCTAATCTTGTCCAATTAGGGTTTTTAACCACTCTTGCGCATCCAATAGGTGTTTTTGTGTCAGTGGATGAACATTTCCGTCATTTTCATCCTCCCTAGGCTTATGCTTGTCCAATTAGGGTTTCTAACCACTCTTGTGCATCCAATAGTTGTGTTTGTGTCATTGGATGAACATTTAGGTCATTTTCGTCCTCCCTAGGCTAATTCTTGTCCAATTAGGGTTTTTAACCTGTCTTGTTTATCCAATAGGTGTTTTGTGTCATTGGATGAATATTTAGGTCATTTTCGTCCTCCCTACACTTAATCTTATCCAATTAGGGTTATTAACCAATCTTGTCCATCCAATAGGTTTTTTTGTGTCATTGGATGAACAATTAGGTCATTTTCGTCCTCCCTAGGCTAATTCTTCTCCAATTTGGGTTTTAGCCTATCTTGTCCATCCAATAGGTGTTTTGTGTCATTGGATGAATATTTAGGTCATTTTCGTCCTCCCTACACTTAATCTTATCCAATTAGGGTTATTAACCAATCTTGTCCATCCAATAGGTGTTTTGTGTCATTGGATGAACATTTAGGTCATTTTCGTCCTCCCTTGGCTAATTCTTGTCCAATTAGGATTTTTAACCAATCTTATGCATCCAATAGGGTTTTTGTGTCATTGGATGAACAATTAAGTCATTTTCGTCCTCCCTAGGCTAATTCTTGTCCAATTAGGGTTTTTAACCAATCTTGTGCATCCAATAGGTGTTTTGTGTCATTGGATGAATATTTAGGTCATTTTCGTCCTCCCTACTCTTAATCTTGTCCAATTTGGGTTTTTAACCAATTTGTGCATCCAATAGGTGTTTTGTGTCATTGGATGAACATTTAGGTCATTTTCGTCCTCCCTACACTTTATCATGTCCAATTAGGGTTTCTAACCAATCTTGTGCATCCAATTGGTGTTTTTGTGTCATTGGATGAACATTTAGGTCATTTTCGTCCTCCCTACACCTAATCTTGTCCAATTAGGGTTGTTAACCACTCTTGCGCATCCAATAGGTGTTTTTGTGTCAGTGGATGAACATTTAGGTCATTTTCATCCTCCCTAGGCTTATGCTTGTCCAATTAGGGTTTCTAACCAATCTTGTGCATCCAATAGTTGTGTTTGTGTCATTGGATGAACATTTAGGTCATTTTCGTCCTCCCTAGGCTAATTCTTGTCCAATTAGGGTTTTTAACCTGTCTTGTCCATCCAATAGGTGTTTTGTGTCATTGGATGAACATTTAGGTCATTTTCGTCTTCCCTACAGTTTATCTTGACCAATTAGGGTTTCTAACCAATCTTGTGCATCCAATACGTGTTTTTGTGTCATTGGTTGAACAATTGGGTGATTTTCGTCCTCCCTTGGCTAATTCTTGTCCAATTAGGATTTTTAACCAATCTTGTGCATCCAATAGGAGTTTTTAGGTATTTTTGTGTCATTGGTTGAACAATTAGGTCATTTTCGTCCTCCCTAGGCTAATTCTTGTCCAATTAGGATTTTTAACCAATCTTGTGCATCCAATAGGTGTTTTGTGTCATTGGATGAATATTTAGGTCATTTTCGTCCTCCCTACACTTAATCTTATCCAATTAGGGTTATTAACCAATCTTGTGCATCCAATAGGTGTTTTGTGTCATTGGATGAACATTTAGGTCATATTCGTCCTCCCTACACCTAATCTTGTCCAATTAAGGTTTTTAACCAATCTTGTGCATCCAATAGGTGTTTTGTATCATTGGATAAATATTTAGGTCATTTTCGTCCTCCCTACTCTTAATCTTGTCCAAATAGGGTTTTTAACCAATCTTGTGCATCCAATAGGTGTTTTTTATCATTGGATGAACATTTAGGTCATTTTCTTCCTCCCTACACTTTATCTTGTCCAATTAGGGTTTCTAACCAATCTTGTGCATCCAATAGGTGTTTTTGTGTCAGTGGATGAACATTTAGGTCATTTTCATCCTCCCTAGGCTTCTAACCAATCTTGAGCATCCAGTAGTTGTGTTGGTGTCATTGGATGAACATTTAGGTCATTTTCGTCCTCCCTAAACTTAGTCTTGTCCAAATAGGGCTTCTAACCAATCTTGTGCATCCAATAGGTGTTTTTGTGTCATTGGATGAACAATTAGGTCATTTTCGTCCTCCCTAGGCTAATTCTTCTCCAATTAGGGTTTTAACCTATCTTGTCCATCCAATAGGTGTTTTGTGTCATTGGATGAATATTTAGGTCATTTTCGTCCTCCCTACACTTAATCTTATCCAATTAGGGTTATTAACCAATCTTGTCCATCCAATAGGTGTTTTGTGTCTTTGGATGAACATTTAGGTCATTTTCGTCCTCCCTTGGCTAATTCTTGTCCAATTAGGATTTTTAACCAATCTTATGCATCCAATAGGGTTTTTGTGTCATTGGATGAACAATTAGGTCATTTTCGTCCTCCCTAGGCTAATTCTTGTCCAATTAGGGTTTTTAACCAATCTTGTGCATCCAATAGGTGTTTTGTGTCATTGGATGAATATTTAGGTCATTTTCGTCCTCCCTACTCTTAATCTTGTCCGATTAGGGTTTTTAACCAATTTGTGCATCCAATAGGTCTTTTGTGTCATTGGATGAACATTTAGGTCATTTTCGTCCTCCCTACACCTAATCTTGTCCAATTAAGGTTTTTAAGCAATCTTGTGCATCCAACTGGATGAACATTTACGTCATTTTCGTCCTCCCTACACCTAATCTTGTCCAATTAAGGTTTTTAACCAATCTTGTGCATCCAATAGGTGTTTTGTGTCATTGGATGAATATTTAGGTCATTTTCGTCCTCCCTAGGCTTATGCTTATCCAATTAGGGTTTCTAACCAATCTTGTGCATCCAATAGTTGTGTTTGTGTCATTGGATGAACATTTAGGTCATTTTCGTCCTCCCTAGCCTAATTCTTGACCAATTAGGGTTTTTAACCTATCTTGTCCATCCAATAGGTGTTTTGTGTCATTGGATGAACATTTAGGTCATTTTCATCCTTCCTACACTTTATCTTGTCCAATTAGGGTTTCTAACCAATCTTGTGCATCCAATTGGTGTTTTTGTGTCATTGGATGAACATTTAGGTCATTTTCGTCCTCCCTACACCTAATCTTGTCCAATTAGGGTTTTTAACCAATCTTGTGCATCCAATAGGTGTTTTTGTGTCAGTGGATGCACATTTAGGTCATTTTCATCCTCCCTAGGCTTATGCTTGTCCAATTATGGTTTCTAACCAATCTTGTGCATCCAATAGTTGTGTTTGTGTCATTGGATGAACATTTAGGTCATTTTCGTCCTCCCAAGGCTAATTCTTGTCCAATTAGGGTTTTTAACCTATCTTGTCCATCCAATAGGTGTTTTGTGTCATTGGATGAACATTTAGGTCATTTTTGTCTTCCCTACAGTTTATCTTGACCAATTAGGGTTTCTAACCAATCTTGTGCATCCAATACGTGTTTTTGTGTCATTGGTTGAAAAATTAGGTCATTTTCGTCCTCCCTTGGCTAATTCTTGTCCAATTAGGATTTTTAACCAATCTTGTGCATCCAATAGGAGTTTTTGTGTCATTGGATAAACAATTAGGTCATTTTCGTCCTCCATAGGCTAATTCTTCTCCAATTAGGGTTTTTAACCTATCTTGTCCATCCAATAGGTGTTTTGTGTCATTGGATGAATATTTAGGTCATTTTCGTCCTCCCTACACTTAATCTTATCCAATTATGGTTATTAACCAATCTTGTGCATCCAATAGGTGTTTTGTGTCATTGGATGAACAATTAGGTCATTTTCGTCCTCCATAGGCTAATTCTTGTCCAATTAGGATTTTTAACCTATCTTGTCCATCCAATAGGTATTTTGTGTCATTGGATGAATATTAAGGTCATTTTCGTCCTCCCTACACTTAATCTTATCCAATTAGGGTTATTAACCAATCTTGTCCATCCAATAGGTGTTTTGTGTCTTTGGATGAACATTTAGGTCATTTTCGTCCTCCCTTGGCTAATTCTTGTCCAATTAGGATTTTTAACCAATCTTATGCATCCAATAGGGTTTTTGTGTCATTGGATGAACAATTAGGTCATTTTCGTCCTCCCTAGGCTAATTCTTGTCCAATTAGGATTTTTAACCAATCTTGTGCATCCAATAGGTGTTTTGTGTCATTGGATGAATATTTAGGTCATTTTCGTCCTCCCTACTCTTAATCTTGTCCAATTAGGGTTTTTAACCAATTTGTGCATCCAATAGGTGTTTTGTGTCATTGGATGAACATTTAGGTCATTTTCGTCCTCCCTACACTTTATCTTGTCCAATTAGGGTTTCTAACCAATCTTGTGCATCCAATTGGTGTTTTTGTGTCATTGGATGAACATTTAGGTCATTTTCGTCCTCCCTAAACCTAATCTTGTCCAATTAGGGTTTTTAACCACTCTTGCGCATCCAATAGGTGTTTTTGTGTCAGTGGATGAACATTTAGGTCATTTTCATCCTCCCTAGGCTTATGCTTGTCCAATTATGGTTTCTAACCAATCTTGTGCATCCAATAGTTGTGTTTGTGTCATTGGATGAACATTTAGGTCATTTTCGTCCTCCCAAGGCTAATTCTTGTCCAATTAGGGTTTTTAACCTATCTTGTCCATCCAATAGGTGTTTTGTGTCATTGGATGAACATTTAGGTCATTTTTGTCTTCCCTACAGTTTATCTTGACCAATTAGGGTTTCTAACCAATCTTGTGCATCCAATACGTGTTTTTGTGTCATTGGTTGAAAAATTAGGTCATTTTCGTCCTCCCTTGGCTAATTCTTGTCCAATTAGGATTTTTAACCAATCTTGTGCATCCAATAGGAGTTTTTGTGTCATTGGATAAACAATTAGGTCATTTTCGTCCTCCATAGGCTAATTCTTCTCCAATTAGGGTTTTTAACCTATCTTGTCCATCCAATAGGTGTTTTGTGTCATTGGATGAATATTTAGGTCATTTTCGTCCTCCCTACACTTAATCTTATCCAATTATGGTTATTAACCAATCTTGTGCATCCAATAGGTGTTTTGTGTCATTGGATGAACAATTAGGTCATTTTCGTCCTCCATAGGCTAATTCTTGTCCAATTAGGATTTTTAACCTATCTTGTCCATCCAATAGGTATTTTGTGTCATTGGATGAATATTAAGGTCATTTTCGTCCTCCCTACACTTAATCTTATCCTATTAGGGTTATGAACCAATCTTGTGCATCCAATAGGTGTTTTGCGTCATTGGATGAACATTTAGGTCATATTCGTCCTCCCTACACTTTATCTTGCCCAATTAGGGTTTCTAACCAATCTTGTGCATCCAATTGGTGTTTTTGTGTCTTTGGATGAACATTTAGATCATTTTCGTCCTCCCTACACCTAATCTTGTCCAATTAGGGTTTTTAACCAATCTTGTGCATCCAATAGGTGTTTTTGTGTCAATGGATGAACATTTAGGTCATTTTCATCCTCCCTAGGCTTATGCTTGTCCAATTAGTGTTTCTAACCAATCTTGTGCAGCCAATAGGTGTTTTGTGTCATTGGATGAATATTTAGGTCATTTTCGTCCTCCCTACTCTTAATCTTGTCCAAATAGGGTTTTTAACCAATCTTGTGCATCCAATAGGTGTTTTCTATCATTGGATGAACATTTAGGTCATTTTCGTCCTCCCTACACTTTATCTTGTCCCATTAGGGTTACTAACGGATCTTGTGCATCCAATTGGTGTTTTTGTGTCATTGGATGAACAATTCGGTCATTTTCCTCCTCCCTAGGCTAATTCTAGACTAATTAGGGTTTTTAACCAATCTTGTGCATCCAATAGGTGTTTTTTGTGTCATTGGATGAACATTTAGGTCATTTTCATCCTCCCTAGGCTTATGCTTGTCCAATTAGTGTTTCTAACAAATCCTGTGCATCCAATAGTTGTGTTTGTGTAATTGGATGAACATTTAGGTCATTTTCGTCCTCCCTACACCTAATCTTCTCCAATTAGGGTTTTTAACCAATCTTGTGCATCCAATAGGTGTTTTTGTGTTAGTGGATGAACATTTAGGTCATTTTCATCCTCCCTAGGCTTATGCTTGTCCAATTAGGGTTTCTAACCAATCTTGTGCATCCAATAGTTGTGTTTGTGTCATTGGATGAACATTTAGGTCATTTTCGTCCTCCCTAAACTTAATCTTGTCCAATTAGGGCTTCTAACGAATCTTGTGCATCTAATAGGTGTTTTTATGTTATTGGATGAACAGTTAGGTCATTTTCGTCCTCCCTAGGCTAATTCTTGTCCAATTAGGGTTTTTAACCTATCTTGTCCATCCAATAGGTGTTTTGTGTCATTGGATGAACATTTAGGTCATTTTCGTCTTCCCTACAGTTTATCTTGACCAATTAGGGTTTCTAACCAATATTGTGCATCCAATAGGTGTTTTTGTGTCATTGGTTGAACCATTAGGTAATTTTCGTCCTCACTTGGCTAATTCTTGTACAATTAGCATTTTTAACCAATCTTGTGCATCCAATAGGAGTTTTTGTATCATTGGATGAACAATTATGTCATTTTCGTCCTCCCTAGGCTAATTCTTGTCCAATTAGGGTTTTTAACGAATCTTGTGCATCCAATACGTGTTTTGTGTCATTGGATGAATATTTAGGCCATTTTCGTCCTCCCTAGGCTTATGCTTGACCAATTAGGGTTTCTAACCAATCTTGTGCATCCAATAGTTGTGTTTGTGTCATTGGATGAACATTTAGGTCATTTTCGTCCTCCCTAGGCTAATTCTTGTCCAATTAAGATTTTTAACCAATCTTGTGCATCCAATAGGAGTTTTTGTGTCATTGGATGAACAATTAGGTCATTTTCGTCTTCCCTAGGCTAATTCTTGTCCAATTAGGGTTTTTAACCAATCTTGTGCATCCAATAGGTGTGTTTGTGACATTGGATGAATATTTAGGTCATTTTCGTCCTCCCTACACTTAATCTTGTCCGATTAGGATTTTTGACCAATCTTGTGCATCCAATAGGTGTTTTGTGTCATTGGATGAACATTTAGGTCATTTTCGTCCTCCCTACAATTTATCTTGTCCAATTAGGGTTTCTGACCAATCTTGTGCATCCAATAGGTGTTTTTGTGTTATTGGATGAACAATTAGGTCATTTTTGTCCTCCATATGCTTATTCTTGTCCAATTAGGGTTTTTAACAAATCTTGTCCATCCAATAGCTGCTTTTATGTCATTGGATGAACATTTAGGTTATTTTCGTCCTCCCAACACCTAATCTTGTCCAATTAGGGTTTCTAACCAATCTTGTGCATCCAATAGTTGTGTTTATGTCATTGGATGAACATTTAGGTCAATTTCGTCCTCCCTACACTTTATCTTGTCCAATTAAGGTTTCTAACCAATCTTGTGCATCCAATAGGTGAGTTTGTGTCATTGGATGAACAATTAGGTCATTTTCGTCCTCCCTAGGCTAATTCTTGTCCAATTAGGGTTTTTATCCAATCTTCTGCATCCAATAGGTATTTTTCTGTCATAGGATGAACATTTAGGTCATTTTCATCCTCCCTAGGCTTATGCTAGTCCAATTAGGGTTTCTAACCAATCCTGTGCATCCAATATTTGTGTTTGTGTCATTGGATGAACATTTAGGTCATTTTCGTCCTCCCTATACTTAATCTTGTCCAATTAGGGTTTCTAACCAATCTTATGCATCCAATAGGTGTTTTTGTGTCATTGGATGAACAATTTGGTCATTTTCGTCCTCACTAGGCAAGTTCTTATCCAATTAGGGTTTTTAACCAATCTTGTGCATCCAATAGGTGTTTTTGTGTCATTGGATGAACATTTAGGTCCTGTTCATCCTCCCTTGGCTAATTCTTGTCCAATTAGGATTTTTAACCAATCTTATGCATCCAATAGGGTTTTTGTGTCATTGGATGAACAATTTGGTCATTTTCGTCCTCACTAGGCAAGTTCTTATCCAATTAGGGTTTTTAACCAATCTTGTGCATCCAATAGGTGTTTTTGTGTCATTGGATGAACATTTAGGTCCTGTTCATCCTCCCTAGGCTTATGCTTGTCCAATTAAGGTTTCTAACCAATCTTGTGCATCCAATAGGTGAGTTTGTGTCATTGGATGAACAATTAGGTCATTTTCGTCCTCCCTAGGCTAATTCTTGTCCAATTAGGGTTTTTATCCAATCTTCTGCATCCAATAGGTATTTTTGTGTCATAGGATGAACATTTAGGTCATTTTCATCCTCCCTAGGCTTATGCTAGTCCAATTAGGGTTTCTAACCAATCCTGTGCATCCAATATTTGTGTTTGTGTCATTGGATGAACATTTAGGTCATTTACGTCCTCCCTATACTTAATCTTGTCCAATTAGGGTTTCTAACCAATTTTGTTCAACCAACAGGTGTTTTTGTGTCATTGGATGAACAATTAGGTCATTTTCGTCCTCACTAGGCAAGTTCTTATCCAATTAGGGTTTTTAACCAATCTTGTGCATCCAATAGGTGTTTTTGTGTCATTGGATGAACATTTAGGTCCTGTTCATCCTCCCTAGGCTTATGCTTGTCCAATTAAGGTTTCTAACCAATCTTGTGCATCCAATAGGTGAGTTTGTGTCATTTGATGAACAATTAGGTCATTTTCGTCCTCCCTAGGCTAATTCTTGTCCAATTAGGGTTTTTAACCTATCTTGTCCATCCAATAGGTGTTTTGTGTCATTGGTTGAACAATTGGGTCATTTTCGTCCTCCCTTGGCTAATTATTGTCCAATTAGGATTTTTATCCAATCTTGTGCATCCAATAGGAGTTTTTAGGTGTTTTTGTGTCATTGGTTGAACAATTAGGTCATTTTCGTCCTCCCTAGGCTAATTCTTGTCGAATTAGGGTTTTTAACCTATCTTGTCCATCCAATAGGTGTTTTATGTCATTGGATGAACATTTAGGTCATTTTCGTGCTTCCTACACTTTATCTTGTCCAATTAAGGTTTTTAACCAATCTTGTGCATCCAATAGGTGTTTTTGTGTCAGTGGATGAACATTTAGGTCATTTTCATCCTCCCTAGGCTTATGCTTGTCCAATTAGGGTTTCTAACCAATCATGTGCATCCAATAGTTGTGTTTGTGTCATTGGATGAACATTTAGGTCATTTTCGTCCTCCCTAAACTTAATCTTGTCCAAATAGGGCTTCTAACCAATCTTGTGCATCCAATAGGTGTTTTTGTGTCATTGGATGAACAATTAGGTCATTTTCGTCCTCCCTAGGCTAATTCTTTTCCAATTAGGGTTTTAACCTATCTTGTCCATCCAATAGGTGTTTTGTGTCATTGGATGAATATTGAGGTCATTTTCGTCCTCCCTACACATAATCTTATCCAATTAGGGTTATTAACCAATCTTGTCCATCCAATAGGTGTTTTGTGTCATTGGATGAACATTTAGGTCATTTTCGTCCTCCCTTGGCTAATTCTTGTCCAATTAGGATTTTTAACCAATCTTATGCATCCAATAGGGTTTTTGTGTCATTGGATGAACAATTAGGTCATTTTCGTCCTCCCTAGGCTAATTCTTGTCCAATTAGGGTTTTTAACCAATCTTGTGCATCCAATAGGTGTTTTGTGTCATTGGATGAATATTTAGGTCATTTTCGTCCTCCCTACTCTTAATCTTGTCCAATTAGGGTTTTCAACCAATTTGTGCATCCAATAGGTGTTTTGTGTCATTGGATGAACATTTAGGTCATTTTCGTCCTCCCTACACTTTATCTTGTCCAATTAGGGTTTCTAACCAATCTTGTGCATCCAATTGGTGTTTTTGTGTCATTGGATGAACATTTAGTTCATTTTCGTCCTCCGTAAACCTAATCTTGTCCAATTAGGGTTTTTAACCAATCTTGCGCATCCAATAGGTGTTTTTGTGTCAGTGGATGAACATTTAGGTCATTTTCATCCTCCCTAGGCTTATGGTTGTCCAATTAGGGTTTCTAACCAATCTTGTGCATCCAATAGTTGTGTTTGTGTCATTGGATGAACATTTAGTTCATTTTCGTCCTCCCTAGGCTAATTCTTGTCCAATTAGGGTTTTTAACCTATCTTGTCCATCCAATAGGTGTATTAAGTCATTGGATTAATATTTAGATCAATTTCGTCCTCCTTACACCTAATCTTGTCCAATTAGGGTTTTTAACCAATCTTGTGCATCCAATAGGTGTTATTGTGTCAATGGATGAACATTTAGGTCATTTTCGTCCTCCCTAGGCTAATTCTTGTCCAATTAGGATTTTTAACCAATGTTGTGCATCCAATAGGAGTTTTTGTGTCATTGGATGAACAATTAGGTCATTTTCGTCCTCCCTAGGCTAATTCTTGTCCAATTCGGGTTTTTAACCTATCTTGTCCATCCAATAGGTGTTTCATGTTATTGGATGAACATTTAGGTCATTTTCGTCCTTCCTACACTTTATCTTGTCCAATTAAGGATTTTAACCAATCTTGTGCATCCAATAGGTGTTTTTGTGTCAGTGGATGAACATTTAGGTCATTTTCATCCTCCCTAAGCTTATGCTTGTCCAGTTAGGGTTTCTAACCAATCTTGTGCATCCAATAGTTGTGTTTGTGTCATTGGATGAACATTTAGGTCATTTTCGTCCTCCATAAACTTAATCTTGTCCAAATAGGGCTTCTAACCAATCTTGTGCATCCAATAGGTGTTTTTGTGTCATTGGATGAACAATTAGGTCATTTTCGTCCTCCCTAGGCTAATTCTTGTCCAATTAGGGTTTTAACCTATCTTGTCCATCCAATAGGTGTTTTGTGTCATTGGATGAATATTTAGGTCATTTTCGTCCTCGCTACACTTAATCTTATCCAATTAGGGTTATTAACCAATCTTGTCCATCCAATAGGTGTTTTGTGTCATTGGATGAACATTTAGGTCATTTTCGTCCTCCCTTGGCTAATTCTTGTCCAATTAGGATTTTTAACCAATCTTATGCATCCAATAGGGTTTTTGTGTCATTGGATGAACAATTAGGTCATTTTCGTCTTCCCTAGGCTAATTCTTGTCCAATTAGGGTTTTTAACCAATCTTGTGAATCCAATAGGTATTTTGTGTCATTGGATGAATATTTAGGTCATTTTCGTCCTCCCTACTCTTAATCTTGTCCAATTAGGGTTTTTAACCAATTTGTGCATCCAATAGGTGTTTTGTGTCATTGGATGAACATTTAGGTCATTTTCGTCCTCCCTACACCAAATCTTGTCCAATTAGGGTTTTTAACTAATCTTGTGCATCCAATAGGTGTTTTTGTGTCAGTGGATGAACATTTAGGTCATTTTCATCCTCCCTAGGCTTATGGTTGTCCAATTAGGGTTTCTAACCAATCTTGTGCATCCAATAGTTGTGTTTGTGTCATTGGATGAACATTTAGGTCATTTTCGTCCTCCCTAGGCTAATTCTTGTCCAATTAGGGTTTTTAACCTATCTTGTCCATCCAATAGGTGTTTTGTGTCATTGGATGAACATTTAGGTCATTTTCGTCTTCCCTACAGTTTATCTTGACCAATTAGGGTTTCTAACCAATCTTGTGCATCCAATACGTGTTTTTGTGTCATTGGTTGAACAATTGGGTCATTTTCGTCCTCCCTTGGGTAATTCTTGTCCAATTAGGATTTTTAACCAATCTTGTGCATCCAATAGGAGTTTTTAGGTGTTTTTGTGTCATTGGTTGAACAATTAGGTCATTTTCGTCCTCCCTAGGCTAATTCTTGTCCAATTAGGATTTTTAACCAATGTTGTGCATCCAATAGGAGTTTTTGTGTCATTGGATGAACAATTAGGTCATTTTCGTCCTCCCTAGGCTAATTCTTGTCCAATTAGGGTTTGTAACCAATCTTGTGCATCCAATAGGTGTTTTGTATCATTGGATAAATATTTAGGTCATTTTCGTCCTCCCTACTCTTAATCTTGTCCAAATAGGGTTTTTAACCAATCTTGTGCATCCAATAGGTGTTTTTTATCATTGGATGAACATTTAGGTCATTTTCTTCCTCCCTACACTTTATCTTGTCCAATTAGGGTTTCTAACCAATCTTGTGCATCCAATTGGTGTTTTTGTGTCATTGGATGAACATTTAGGTCATTTTCGTCCTCCCTACACCTAATCTTGTCCAATTAGGGTTTTTAACCAAACTTGTGCATCCAATAGGTGTTTTTGTGTCAGTGGATGAACATTTAGGTCATTTTTATCCTCCCTAGGCTTATGCTTGTCCAATTAGGGTTTCTAACCAATCTTGTGCATCCAATAGGTGTTTTTAAGTCATTGGATGAACAGTTAGGTCATTTTCGTCCTCCCTAGGCTAATTCTTGTCCAATTAGGGTTTGTAACATATCTTGTCCATCCAATAGGTGTTTTGTGTCATTGGATGAACATTTAGGTCATTTTCGTCTTCCCTACAGTTTATCTTGACCAATTAGGGTTTCTAACCAATATTGTGCATCCAATAGGTGTTTTTGTGTCATTGGTTGAACCATTAGGTCATTTTCGTCCTCACTTGGCTAATTCTTGTACAATTAGCATTTTTAACCAATCTTGTGCATCCAATAGGAGTTTTTGTATCATTGGATGAACAATTATGTCATTTTCGTCCTCCCTAGGCTAATTCTTGTCCAATTAGGGTTTTTAACGAATCTTGTGCGTCCAATACGTGTTTTGTGTCATTGGATGAACATTTAGGTCATTTTCGTCCTCCCTAAACTTAATCTTGTCCAAATAGGGCTTCTAACCAATCTTGTGCATCCAATAGGTGTTTTTGTGTCATTGGATGAACAATTAGGTCATTTTCGTCCTCCCTAGGCTAATTCTTGTCAATTAGGGTTTTTAACGTATCTTGTCCATCCAATAGGTGTTTTGTGTCATTGGATGAATATTTAGGACATTTTTGTCCTCCCTACACTTAATTTTATCCAATTAGGGTTATTAACCAATCTTGTGTCATTGGATGAACATTTAGGTTTCTAACCAATCTTGTGTCATTGGATGAAAATTTAGGTCATTTTCGTCCTCCCTACACTTAATCTTGTCCAATTAAGGTTTCTAACCTATCTTGTGCATCCAATAGGTGTGTTTGTGTTATTGGATGAACAATTAGGTCATTTTTGTCCTCCCTAGGCTAATTCTTGTCCAATTATGGTTTTTAAGTAAATCTTGTGCATCCAATAGGTGTTTTTGTGTCATTGGCTGAAAATTTAGGTCATTTTCATCCTCCCTAGGCTTATGCTTGTCCAATTAGGGTTTCTAACCAATCTTGTGCATCCAATAGTTGTGTTTGTGTCATTGGATGAACATTTAGGTCATTTTCGTCCTCCCTAAACTTAATCTTGTCCAATTAGGGTTTCTATGCAATCTTGTGCATCCAATAGGTGTTTTGTGTCATTGGATGAATATTTAGGTCATTTTCGTCCTCCCTACACTTAATCTTATCCAATTAGGGTTATAAACCAATAGGTGTTTTGTGTCATTGGATGAACATTTAGGTTAATTTCGTCCTCGCTACACTTTATCTGGCCGAATTAGGGTTTCTAACCAATCTTGTGCATCCAATAGTTGTTTTTGTGTCATTGGTTGAACAATTAGGTCATATTCGTCCTCCCTAGGCTAATTCTTGTCCAATTAGGGTTTTTAACCAATCTTGTGCATCCAATAGGTGTATTGTGTCATTGGATGAATATTTAGGTCATTTTCGTCCTCCCTACACCTAATCTTGTCCAATTAGGATTTTTAACCAATCTTGTGCATCCAATAGGAGTTTTTGTGTCATTGGATGAACAATTAGGTCATTTTCGTCCTCCCTGGGCTAATTCTTGTCCAATTAGGGTTTTTAACCAATCTTGTGCATCCAATAGGTGTATTGTGTCATTGGATGAATATTTAGGTCATTTTCGTCCTCCCTACTCTTAATCTTGTCCAATTAAGGTTTCTAACCTATCTTGTGCATCCAATAGGTGTGTTTGTGTTATTGGATGAACAATTAGGTCATTTTTGTCCTCCCTAGGCTAATTCTTGTGCAATTATGGTTTTTAAGTAAATCTTGTGCATCCAATAGGTGTTTTGTGTCATTGGCTGAAAATTTAGGTCATTTCCGTCCTCCCTAGGCTTATGCTTGTCCAATTAGGGTTTCTAACCAATCTTGTGCATCCAATAGTTGTGTTTGTGTCATTGGATGAACATTTAGGTCATTTTCGTCCTCCCTAAACTTAATCTTGTCCAATTAGGGTTTCTATGCAATCTTGTGCATCCAATAGTTGTGTCTGTGTCATTGGATGAACATTTAGGTCATTTTCGTCCTCCCTAGGCTAATTCTTGTCCAATTAGGGTTTTGAACCAATCTTATGCATCCAATAGGTGTTTTATGTCATTGGATGAACATTTAGGTCATTTTTGTCTTCCCTACAATTTATCTTGACCAATTAGGGTTTCTAACCAATCTTGTGCATCCAATTGGTGTTTTTGTGTCATTGGATGAACATTTAGGTCATTTTCGTCCTCCTTACACCTAATCTTGTCCAATTAGGGTTTTTAACCAATCTTGTGCATCCAATAGATGTTTTTGTGTCAGTGGATGAACATTTAGGTCATTTTCATCCTCCCTAGGCTTATGCCTGTCCAATTAGGGTTTCTAACCAATCTTGTGCATCCAATAGTTGTGTTTGTGTCATTGGATGAACATTTAGGTCATTTTCGTCCTCCCTAAACTTAATCTTGTCCAAATAGGGCTTCTAACCAATCTTGTGCATCCAATAGGTGTTTTTGTGTCATTGGATGAACAATTAGGTCATTTTCGTCCTCCCTAGGCTAATTCTTGTCAATTAGGGTTTTTAACGTATCTTGTCCATCCAATAGGTGTTTTGTGTCATTGGATGAATATTTAGGACATTTTTGTCCTCCCTACACTTAATTTTATCCAATTAGGGTTATTAACCAATCTTGTGTCATTGGATGAACATTTAGGTCATTTTTGTCTTCCCTACAGTTTATCTTGACCAATTAGGGTTTCTAACCAATCTTGTGCATCCAATTGGTGTTTTTGTGTCATTGGATGAACATTTAGGTCATTTTCGTCCTCCTTACACCTAATCTTGTCCAATTAGGGTTTTTAACCAATCTTGTGCATCCAATAGATGTTTTTGTGTCAGTGGATGAACATTTAGGTCATTTTCATCCTCCCTAGGCTTATGCCTGTCCAATTAGGGTTTCTAACCAATCTTGTGCATCCAATAGTTGTGTTTGTGTCATTGGATGAACATTTAGGTCATTTTCGTCCTCCCTAAACTTAATCTTGTCCAAATAGGGCTTCTAACCAATCTTGTACATCCAATAGGTGTTTTTGTGTCATTGGATGAACAATTAGGTCATTTTCGTCCTCCCTAGGCTAATTCTTGTCAATTAGGGTTTTTAACGTATCTTGTCCATCCAATAGGTGTTTTGTGTCATTGGATGAATATTTAGGACATTTTTGTCCTCCCTACACTTAATTTTATCCAATTAGGGTTATTAACCAATCTTGTCCATCCAATAGGTGTTTTGTGTCATTGGATGAACATTTAGGTCATTTTCGTCTTCCCTACACATTATCTTGCCCAATTAGGGTTTCTAACCAATCTTTTGCATCCAATACGTGTTTTTGTGTCATTGGTTGAACAATTAGGTCATTTTCGTCCTCCCTTGGCTAATTCTTGTCAAATTAGGATTATTAACCAATCTTGTGCATCCAATAGGAGTTTTTCTGTCATTGGATGAACAATTAGGTCATTTTCGTCCTCCATAGGCTAATTCTTGTCCAATTAGGGTTTTTAACCTATCTTGTCCATCCAATAGGTGTTTTGTGTCATTGGATGAATATTTAGGTCATTTTCGTCCTCCCTACACTTAATCTTATCCAATTAGGGTTATTAACCAATAGGTGTTTTGTGTCATTGGATGAACATTTAGGTTAATTTCGTCCTCGCTACACTTTATCTGGCCGAATTAGGGTTTCTAACCAATCTTGTGCATCCAATAGTTGTTTTTGTGTCATTGGTTGAACAATTAGGTCATTTTCGTCCTCCCTAGGCTAATTCTTGTCCAATTAGGGTTTTTAACCAATCTTGTGCATCCAATAGGTGTATTGTGTCATTGGATGAATATTTAGGTCATTTTCGTCCTCCCTACACCTAATCTTGTCCAATTAGGATTTTTAACCAATCTTGTGCATCCAATTGGAGTTTTTGTGTCATTGGATGAACAATTAGGTCATTTTCGTCCTCCCTAGGCTAATTCTTGTCCAATTAGGGTTTTTAACCAATCTTGTGCATCCAATAGGTGTATTGTGTCATTGGATGAATATTTAGGTCATTTTCGTCCTCCCTACTCTTAATCTTGTCCAATTAGGGTTTTTAACCAATCTTGTGCATCTAATCGGTGTTTTGTGTCATTGGATGAACATTTAGGTCATTTTCGTCCTCCCTACACTCTATCTTGTCCAATTAGGGTTTCTAACCAATGTTGTGCATCCAATTGGTGTTTTTGTGTCATTGGATGAACATTTAGGTCATTTCCGTCCTCCCTACACCTAATCTTGTCCAATTAGGGTTTTTAACCAATCTTGTGCATCCAATAGGTGTTTTTGTGTCAGTGGATGAACATTTAGGTCATTTTCATCCTCCCTAGGCTTATGCTTGTCCAATTAAGGTTTCTAACCAATCTTGTGCATCCAATTGTTGTGTTTGTGTCATTGGATGTACATTTAGGTCATTTTCGTCCTCCCTAGGCTAATTCTTGTCCAATTAGCGTTTTTAACCTATCTTGTCCATCCAATAGGTGTTTTGTGTCATTGGATGAACATTTAGGTCATTTTTGTCTTCCCTACAGTTTATCTTGACCAATTAGGGTTTCTAACCAATCTTGTGCATCCAATACGTGTTTTTGTGTCATTGGTTGAAAAATTAGGTCATTTTCGTCCTCCCTTGGCTAATTCTTGTCCAATTAGGATTTTTAACCAATCTTGTGCATCCAATAGGAGTTTTTGTGTCATTGGATGAACAATTAGGTCATTTTCGTCCTCCATAGGCTAATTCTTTTCCAATTAGGGTTTTTAACCTATCTTGTCCATCGAATAGGTGTTTTGTGTCATTGGATGAATATTTAGGTCATTTTCGTCCTCCCTACACTTAATCTTATCCAATTAGGGTTATTAACCAATCTTGTGCATCCAATAGGTGTTTTGTGTCATTGGATGAACATTTAGGTCATTTTCGTCCTCCCTACACTTTATCTTGCCCATTTAGGGTTTCTAACCAATCTTATGCATCCAATAGGTGTTTTTGTCTCATTGGTTGAACAATTAGGTCATTTTCGTCCTCCCTAGGCTAATTCTTGTCCAATTAGGATTTTTAACCAATCTTGTGCATCCAATAGGAGTTTTTGTGTCATTGGATTAACAATTAGGTCATTTTCGTCCTCCCTAGGCTAATTCTTGTCCAATTAGGGTTTTTAACCAATCTTGTGCATCCAATAGTTGTGTTTGTGTCATTGGATGAACATTTAGGTCGTTTTCATCCTCCCTAGGCTTATGCTTGTCCAATTAGGGTTTCTAACCAATCTTGTGCATCCAATAGGTGTTTTTGTGTCATTGGTTGAACAATTAGGTCATTTTCGTCCTCCCTAGGCTAATTCTTGTCCAATTAGGGTTTTTAACCAATCTTGTGCATCCAATAGGTGTATTGTGTCATTGGATGAATATTTAGGTCATTTTCGTCCTCCCTACACCTAATCTTGTCCAATTAGGATTTTTAACCAATCTTGTGCATCCAATAGGAGTTTTTGTGTCATTGGATGAACAATTAGGTCATTTTCGTCCTCCCTAGGCTAATTCTTGTCCAATTAGGGTTTTTAACCAGTCTTGTGCATCCAATAGGTGTATTGTGTCATTGGATGAATATTTAGGTCATTTTCGTCCTCCCTACTCTTAATCTTGTCCAATTAGGGTTTTTAACCAATCTTGTGCATCTAATCGGTGTTTTGTGTCATTGGATGAACATTTAGGTCATTTTCGTCCTCCCTACACTCTATCTTGTCCAATTAGGGTTTCTAACCAATGTTGTGCATCCAATTGGTGTTTTTGTGTCATTGGATGAACATTTAGGTCATTTCCGTCCTCCCTACACCTAATCTTGTCCAATTAGGGTTTTTAACCAATCTTGTGCATCCAATAGGTGTTTTTGTGTCAGTGGATGAACATTTAGGTCATTTTCATCCTCCCTAGGCTTATGCTTGTCCAATTAAGGTTTCTAACCAATCTTGTGCATCCAATAGTTGTGTTTGTGTCATTGGATGAACATTTAGGTCATTTTCGTCCTCCCTAGGCTAATTCTTGTCCAATTAGGGTTTTTAACCTATCTTGTCCATCCAATAGGTGTTTTGTGTCATTGGATGAACATTTAGGTCATTTTTGTCTTCCCTACAATTTATCTTGACCAATTAGGGTTTCTAACCAATCTTGTGCATCTAATACGTGTTTTTGTGTCATTGGTTGAAAAATTAGGTCATTTTCGTCCTCCCTTGGCTAATTCTTGTCCAATTAGGATTTTTAACCAATCTTGTGCATCCAATAGGAGTTTTTGTGTCATTGGATGAACAATTAGGTCATTTTCGTCCTCCATAGGCTAATTCTTTTCCAATTAGGGTTTTTAACCTATCTTGTCCATCCAATAGGTGTTTTGTGTCATTGGATGAATATTTAGGTCATTTTCGTCCTCCCTACACTTAATCTTATCCAATTAGGGTTATTAACCAATCTTGTGCATCCAATAGGTGTTTTGTGTCATTGGATGAACATTTAGGTCATTTTTGTCTTCCCTACAGTTTATCTTGACCAATTAGGGTTTCTAACCAATCTTGTGCATCCAATACGTGTTTTTGTGTCATTGGTTGAAAAATTAGGTCATTTTCGTCCTCCCTTGGCTAATTCTTGTCCAATTAGGATTTTTAACCAATCTTGTGCATCCAATAGGAGTTTTTATGTCATTGGATGAACAATTAGGTCATTTTCGTCCTCCATAGGCTAATTCTTGTCCAATTAGGGTTTTTAACCTATCTTGTCCATCCAATAGGTGTTTTGTGTCATTGGATGAATATTTAGGTCATTTTTGTCCTCCCTACACTTAATCTTATCCAATTAGGGTTATTAACCAATAGGTGATATGTGTCATTGGATGAACATTTAGGTTATTTTCGTCCTCCCTACACTTTATCTGGCCCAATTAGGGTTTCTAACCAATCTTGTGCATCCAATAGGTGTTTTTGTGTCATTGGTTGAACAATTAGGTCATTTTCGTCCTCCCTAGGCTAATTCTTGTCCAATTAGGGTTTTTAACCAATCTTGTGCATCCAATAGGTGTATTGTGTCATTGGATGAATATTTAGGTCATTTTCGTCCTCCCTACACCTAATCTTGTCCAATTAGGATTTTTTACTAATCTTGTGCATCCAATAGGAGTTTTTGTGTCATTGGATGAACAATTAGGTCATTTTCGTCCTCCCTAGGCTAATTCTTGTCCAATTAGGGTTTTTAACCAATCTTGTGCATCCAATAGTTGTGTTTGTGTCATTGGATGAACATTTAGGTCGTTTTCATCCTCCCTAGGCTTATGCTTGTCCAATTAGGGTTTCTAACCAATCTTGTGCATCCAATAGGTGTTTTTGTGTCATTGGTTGAACAATTAGGTCATTTTCGTCCTCCCTAGGCTAATTCTTGTCCAATTAGGGTTTTTAACCAATCTTGTGCATCCAATAGGTGTATTGTGTCATTGGATGAATATTTAGGTCATTTTCGTCCTCCCTACACCTAATCTTGTCCAATTAGGATTTTTAACCAATCTTGTGCATCCAATAGGAGTTTTTGTGTCATTGGATTAACAATTAGGTCATTTTCGTCCTCCCTAGGCTAATTCTTGTCCAATTAGGGTTTTTAACCAATCTTGTGCATCCAATAGTTGTGTTTGTGTCATTGGATGAACATTTAGGTCGTTTTCATCCTCCCTAGGCTTATGCTTGTCCAATTAGGGTTTCTAACCAATCTTGTGCATCCAATAGGTGTTTTTGTGTCATTGGTTGAACAATTAGGTCATTTTCGTCCTCCCTAGGCTAATTCTTGTCCAATTAGGGTTTTTAACCAATCTTGTGCATCCAATAGGTGTATTATGTCATTGGATGAATATTTAGGTCATTTTAGTCCTCCCTACACCTAATCTTGTCCAATTAGGATTTTTAACCAATCTTGTGCATCCAATAGGAGTTTTTGTGTCATTGGATGAACAATTAGGTCATTTTCGTCCTCCCTAGGCTAATTCTTGTCCAATTAGGGTTTTTAACCAATCTTGTGCATCCAATAGGTGTTTTGTGTCATTGGATGAATATTTAGGTCATTTTCGTCCTCCCTACACTTAATCTTATCCAATTAGGGTTATTAACCAATCTTGTGCATCCAATAGGTGTTTTGTGTCATTGGATGAACATTTAGGTCATTTTCGTCCTCCCTACACTTTATCTTGCCCATTTAGGGTTTCTAACCAATCTTATGCATCCAATAGGTGTTTTTGTGTCATTGGTTGAACAATTAGGTCATTTTCATCCTCCCTAGGCTAATTCTTGTCCAATTAGGATTTTTAACCAATCTTGTGCATCCAATAGGAGTTTTTGTGTCATTGGATTAACAATTAGGTCATTTTCGTCCTCCATAGGCTAATTCTTGTCCAATTAGGGTTTTTAACCTATCTTGTCCATCCAATAGGTGTTTTGTGTCATTGGATGAATATTTAGGTCATTTTCGTCCTCCCTACACTTAATCTTATCCAATTAGGGTTATTAACCAATCTTGTGCATCCAATAGGTGTTTTGTGTCATTGGAAGAACATTTAGGTCATTTTCGTCCTCCCTACACTTTATCTTGCCCATTTAGGGTTTCTAACCAATCTTATGCATCCAATAGGTGTTTTTGTGTCAGTGGACGAACATTTAGGTCATTTTCATCTTCCCTAGGCTTATGCTTGTCCAATTAGGGTTTCTAACCAATCTTGTGCATCCAATAGTTGTGTTTGTGTCATTGGATGAACATTTAGGTCATTTTCGTCCTCCCTAAACTTAATCTTGTCCAATTAGGGTTTCTAACCAATCTTGTGCATCCAATAGGTGTTTTTGTGTCATTGGATGAACAATTAGGTCATTTTCATCCTCCCTAGGCTAATTCTTGTCCAATTAGGGTTTTTAACCAATCTTGTGCATCCAATAGGTGTTTTTGTGTCATTGGATGAACATTTTGGTCCTCTTCTTCCTCCCTACACTTAGTCTTATCCAATTAGGGTTTCTAACCAATCTTGTGCATCCAATAGGTGTTTTTGTGTCATTGGATGAACAATTAGGTCATTTTCGTCCTCCCTAGGCTAATTCTTGTCCAATTAGGGTTTTTAACCAATCTTGTGCATCCAATAGGTGTTTTCTGTCATTGGATGAACATTTAGGTCATTTTCGTCCTCCCTACACTTTATCTTGTCCAATTAGGGTTTCTAACCAATCTTGTGCATCCAATAGGTGTTTTGTGTCATTGGATGAATATTTAGGTCATTTTCATCCTCCCTAGGCTTATGCTTGTCCAATTAAGGTTTCTAACCTATCTTGTGCATCCAATAGGTGTGTTTGTGTTATTGGATGAACAATTAGGTCATTTTTGTCCTCCCTAGGCTAATTCTTGTGCAATTATGGTTTTTAAGTAAATCTTGTGCATCCAATAGGTGTTTTGTGTCATTGGCTGAAAATTTAGGTCATTTCCGTCCTCCCTAGGCTTATGCTTGTCCAATTAGGGTTTCTAACCAATCTTGTGCATCCAATAGTTGTGTTTGTGTCATTGGATGAACATTTAGGTCATTTTCGTCCTCCCTAAACTTAATCTTGTCCAATTAGGGTTTCTATGCAATCTTGTGCATCCAATAGTTGTGTCTGTGTCATTGGATGAACATTTAGGTCATTTTCGTCCTCCCTAGGCTAATTCTTGTCCAATTAGGGTTTTGAACCAATCTTATGCATCCAATAGGTGTTTTATGTCATTGGATGAACATTTAGGTCATTTTTGTCTTCCCTACAGTTTATCTTGACCAATTAGGGTTTCTAACCAATCTTGTGCATCCAATTGGTGTTTTTGTGTCATTGGATGAACATTTAGGTCATTTTCGTCCTCCTTACACCTAATCTTGTCCAATTAGGGTTAATAACCAATCTTGTGCATCCAATAGGTGTTTTTGTGTCATTGGATGAACAATTAGGTCATTTTCGTCCTCCCTAGGCTTATTCTTGTCCAATTAGGGGTTTTAACCAATCTTGTGCATCCAATAGGTGTTTTTGTGTCAGTGGATGAACATTTAGGTCATTTTCATCCTCCCTAGGCTTATGCTTGTCCAATTAGGGTTTCTAACCAATCTTGTGCATCCAATAGTTGTGTTTGTGTCATTGGATGAACATTTAGGTCATTTTCGTCCTCCCTAGGCTAATTCTTGTCCAATTAGCGTTTTTAACCTATCTTGTCCATCCAATAGGTGTTTTGTGTCATTGGATGAACATTTAGGTCATTTTTGTCTTCCCTACAGTTTATCTTGACCAATTAGGGTTTCTAACCAATCTTGTGCATCCAATTGGTGTTTTTGTGTCATTGGATGAACATTTAGGTCATTTTCGTCCTCCCTACACCTAATCTTGTCCAATTAGGGTTTTTGACCAATCTTGTGCATCCAATAGATGTGTTTGTGTCAGTGGATGAACATTTAGGTCATTTTCATCCTCCCTAGGCTTATGCCTGTCCAATTAGGGTTTCTAACCAATCTTGTGCATCCAGTAGTTGTGTTTGTGTCATTGGATGAACATTTAGGTCATTTTCGTCCTCCCTAAACTTAATCTTGTCCAAATAGGGCTTCTAACCAATCTTGTGCATCCAATAGGTGTTTTTGTGTCATTGGATGAACAATTAGGTCATTTTCGTCCTCCCTAGGCTAATTCTTGTCAATTAGGGTTTTTAACGTATCTTGTCCATCCAATAGGTGTTTTGTGTCATTGGATGAATATTTAGGACATTTTTGTCCTCCCTACACTTAATTTTATCCAATTAGGGTTATTAACCAATCTTGTCCATCCAATAGGTGTTTTGTGTCATTGGATGAACATTTAGGTCATTTTCGTCTTCCCTACACTTTATCTTGCCCAATTAGGGTTTCTAACCAATCTTTGGCATCCAATACGTGTTTTTGTGTCATTGGTTTAACAATTAGGTCATATTCGTCCTCCCTTGGCTAATTCTTGTCAAGTTAGGATTATTAACCAATCTTGTGCATCCAATAGGAGTTTTTATGTCATTGGATGAACAATTAGGTCATTTTCGTCCTCCATAGGCTAATTCTTGTCCAATTAGGGTTTTTAACCTATCTTGTCCATCCAATAGGTGTTTTGTGTCATTGGATGAATATTTAGGTCATTTTTGTCTTCCCTACAGTTTATCTTGACCAATTAGGGTTTCAAACCAATCTTGTGCATCCAATACGTGTTTTTGTGTCATTGGTTGAAAAATTAGGTCATTTTCGTCCTCCCTTGGCTAATTCTTGTCCAATTAGGATTTTTAACCAATCTTGTGCATCCAATAGGAGTTTTTGTGTCATTGGATGAACAATTAGGTCATTTTCGTCCTCCATAGGCTAATTCTTTTCCAATTAGGGTTTTTAACCTATCTTGTCCATCCAATAGGTGTTTTGTGTCATTGGATGAATATTTAGGTCACTTTCGTCCTCCCTACACTTAATCTTATCCAATTAGGGTTATTAACCAATCTTGTGCATCCAATAGGTGTTTTGTGTCATTGGATGAACATTTAGGTCATTTTCGTCCTCCCTACACTTAATCTTATCCAATTAGGGTTATTAACCAATCTTGTGCATCCAATAGGTGTTTTTGTGTCATTGGATGAACAGTTAGGTCATTTTCGTCCTCGCTAGGCTAATTCTGGTCCAATTAGGGTTTTTAACCTATCTTGTCCATCCAATAGGTGTTTTTGTGTTAGTGGATGAACATTTAGGTCATTTTTATCCTCCCTAGGCTTATGCTTGTCCAATTAGGGTTTCTAACCAATCTTGTGCATCCAATAGGTGTTTTTAAGTCATTGGATGAACAGTTAGGTCATTTTCGTCCTCCCTAGGCTAATTCTTGACCAATTAGGGTTTCTAACCAATCTTGTGCATCCAATACGTGTTTTTGTGTCATTGGTTGAAAAATTAGGTCATTTTCGTCCTCCCTTGGCTAATTCTTGTCCAATTAGGATTTTTAACCAATCTTGTGCATCCAATAGGAGTTTTTATGTCATTGGATGAACAATTAGGTCATTTTCGTCCTCCATAGGCTAATTCTTGTCCAATTAGGGTTTTTAACCTATCTTGTCCATCCAATAGGTGTTTTGTGTCATTGGATGAATATTTAGGTCATTTTTGTCCTCCCTACACTTAATCATATCCAATTAGGGTTATTAACCAATAGGTGATATGTGTCATTGGATGAACATTTAGGTTATTTTCGTCCTCCCTACACTTTATCTGGCCCAATTAGGGTTTCTAACCAATCTTGTGCATCCAATAGGTGTTTTTGTGTCATTGGTTGAACAATTAGGTCATTTTCGTCCTCCCTAGGCTAATTCTTGTCCAATTAGGGTTTTTAACCAATCTTGTGCATCCAATAGGTGTATTGTGTCATTGGATGAATATTTAGGTCATTTTCGTCCTCCCTACACCTAATCTTGTCCAATTAGGATTTTTAACCAATCTTGTGCATCCAATAGGAGTTTTTGTGTCATTGGATGAACAATTAGGTCATTTTCGTCCTCCCTAGTCTAATTCTTGTCCAATTAGGGTTTTTAACCAATCTTGTGCATCCAATAGGTGTATTGTGTCATTGGATGAATATTTAGGTCATTTTCGTCCTCCCTACTCTTAATCTTGTCCAATTAGGGTTTTTAACCAATCTTGTGCATCTAATAGGTGTTTTGTGTCATTGGATGAACATTTAGGTCATTTTCGTCCTCCCTACACTCTATCTTGTCCAATTAGGGTTTCTAACCAATCTTGTGCATCCAATTGGTGTTTTTGTGTCATTGGATGAACATTTAGGTCATTTTCGTCCTCCCTACACCTAATCTTGTCCAATTAGGGTTTTTAACCAATCTTGTGCATCCAATAGGTGTTTTTGTGTCAGTGGATGAACATTTAGGTCATTTTCATCCTCCCTAGGCTTATGCTTGTCCAATTAAGGTATCTAACCAATCTTGTGCATCGAATAGTTGTGTTTGTGTCATTGGATGAACATTTAGGTCATTTTCGTCCTCCTTAGGCTAATTCTTGTCCAATTAGGGTTTTTAACCTATCTTGTGCATCCAATAGGTGTTTTGTGTCATTGGATGAACATTTAGGTCATTTTTGTCTTCCCTACAGTTTATCTTGACCAATTAGGGTTTCTAACCAATCTTGTGCATCCAATACGTGTTTTTGTGTCATTGGTTGAAAAATTAGGACATTTTCGTCCTGGCTTGGCTAATTCTTGTCCAATTAGGATTTTTAACCAATCTTGTGCATCCAATAGGAGTTTTTGTGTCATTGGATGAACAATTAGGTCATTTTTGTCCTCCATAGGCTAATTCTTGTCCAATTAGGGTTTTTAACCTATCTTGTCCATCCAATAGGTGTATTGTGTCATTGGATGAATATTTAGGTCATTTTCGTCCTCCTTACACCTAATCTTGTCCAATTAGGGTTTTTAACCAATCTTGTGCATCCAATAGGTGTTATTGTGTCAGTGGATGAATATTTAGGTCATTTTCATCCTCCTTACGCTTATGCTTGTCCAATTAGGGTTTTGTAACCAATCTTGTGCATCCAATAGTTGTGTTTGTGTAATTGGATGAAAATTTAGGTCATTTTCGTCCTCCCTACACTTAATCTTGTCCAATTAAGGTTTCTAACCTATCTTGTGCATCCAATAGGTTTGTTTGTGTTATTGGATGAACAATTAGGTCATTTTTGTCCTCCCTAGGCTAATTCTTGTCCAATTATGGTTTTTAAGTAAATCTTGTGCACCCAATAGGTGTTTTTGTGTCATTGGCTGAAAATTTAGGTCTTTTTCATCCTCCCTAGGCTTATGCTTGTCCAATTAGGGTTTTTAACCAATCTTGTGCATCCAATAGTTGGTATTGTGTCATTGGATGAACATTTAGGTCATTTTCGTCCTCCCTAAACTTAATCTTGTCCAATTAGGGTTTCTATGCAATCTTGTGCATCCAATAGGTGTTTTGTGTCATTGGATGAATATTTAGGTCATTTTCGTCCTCCCTAGGCTAATTCTTGTCCAATTAGGGTTTTGAACCAATCTTGTGCATCCAATAGGGGTTTTATGTCATTGGATGAACATTTAGGTCATTTTCGTCCTTTCTACACTTTATCTTGTCCAATTAGGGTTTCTAACCAATCTTGTGCATCCAATTGGTGTTTTTGTGTCATTGGATGAACATTTAGGTCATTTTCGTCCTCCCTACACCTAATCTTGTCCAATTAGGGTTTTTAACCAATCTTGTGCATCCAATAGATGTTTTTGTGTCAGTGGATGAACATTTAGGTCATTTTCATCCTCCCTAGGCTTATACCTGTCCAATTAGGGTTTCTAACCAATCTTGTGCATCCAATAGTTGTGTTTGTGTCATTGGATGAACATTTAGGTCATTTTCGTCCTCCCTAAACTTAATCTTGTCCAAATAGGGCTTCTAACCAATCTTGTGCATCCAATAGGTGTTTTTGTGTCATTGGATGAACAATTAGGTCATTTTCGTCCTCCCTAGGCTAATTCTTGTCCAATTAGGGTTTTTAACGTATCTTGTCCATCCAATAGGTGTTTTGTGTCATTGGATGAATATTTAGGACATTTTTGTCCTCCATACACTTAATCTTATCCAATTAGGGTTATTAACCAATCTTGTCCATCCAATAGGTGTTTTGTGACATTGGATGAACATTTAGGTCATTTTCGTCTTCCCTACACTTTATCTTGCCCAATTAGGGTTTCTAACCAATCTTGTGCATCCAATAGATGTTTTTGTGTCATTGGTTGAACAATTAGGTCATTTTCGTCCTCCCTTGGCTAATTCTTGTCCAATTAGGATTATTAACCAATCTTGTGCATCCAATAGGAGTTTTTGTGTCATTGGATGAACAATTAGGTCATTTTCGTCCTCCATAGGCTAATTCTTGTCCAATTAGGGTTTTTAACCTATCTTGTCCATCCAATAGGTGTTTTGTGTCATTGGATGAATATTTAGGTCATTTTCGTCCTCCCTACACTTAATCTTATCCAATTAGGGTTATTAACCAATAGGTGTTTTGTGTCATTGGTTGAACAATTAGGTCATTTTCATCCTCCCTAGGCTTATGCTTATCCAATTAGGGTTTCTAACCAATCTTGTGCATCCAATATTGTGTTTGTGTCATTGCATTAACATTTAAGTAATTTTCGTCGTCCCTAAACTTAATCTTGTCCAATTAACCTATCTTGTCCATCCAATAGGTGTTTTGTGTCATTGGATGAACATTTAGGTCATTTTTGTCTTCCCTACAGTTTATCTTGACCAATTAGGGTTTCTAACCAATCTTGTGCATCAAATACGTGTTTTTGTGTCATTGGTTGAAAAATTAGGTCATTTTCGTCCTCCCTTGGCTAATTCTTGTCCAATTAGGATTTTTAACCAATCTTGTGCATCCAATAGGAGTTTTTGTGTCATTGGATGAACAATTAGGTCATTTTCGTCCTCCATAGGCTAATTCTTGTCCAATTAGGGTTTTTAACCTATCTTGTCCATCCAATAGGTGTTTTGTGTCATTGGATGAATATTTAGGTCATTTTCGTCCTCCCTACACTTAATGTTATCCAATTAGTGTTATTAACCAATCTTGTGCATCCAATAGGTGTTTTGTGTCATTGGATGAACATTTAGGTCATTTTCGACCTCCCTACACTTTATCTTGCCCATTTAGGGTTTCTAACCAATCTTATGCATCCAATAGGTGTTTTTGTGTCATTGGCTGAACATTTAGGTCATTTTCATCCTCCCTAGGCTTATGCTTGTCCAATTAGGGTTTCTAACCAATCTTGTGCATCCAATAGTTGTGTTTGTCTCATTGGATGAACATTTAGTTCATTTTCGTCGTCCCTATACTTAATCTTGTCCAATTAGGGTTTCTATGCAATCGTGTGCATCCAATAGGTGTTTTGTGTCATTGGATGAATATTTAGGTCATTTTCGTCCTCCCTAGGCTAATTCTTGTCCAATTAGGGGTTTTAACCAATCTTGTGCATCCAATAGGTGTTTTATGTCAATGGATGAACATTTAGGTCATTTTCGTCCTTTCTACCCTTTATCTTGTCCAATTAGGGTTTCTAACCAATCTTGTGCATCCAATTGGTGTTTTTATGTCATTGGATGAACATTTAGGTCATTTTCGTCCTCCCTACACCTAATCTTGTCCAATTAGGGTTTTTAACCAATCTTGTGCATCCAATAGATGTTTTTGTGTCGGTGGATGAACATTTAGGTCATTTTCATCCTCCCTAGGCTTAT
>JBBPBS010000177.1:485880-496440 GCA_037974835.1 Cicer judaicum
AACATTTAGGTCATTTTCGTCCTCCCTAAACTTAATCTTGTCCAATTAGGGTTTCTATGCAATCTTGTGCATCCAATAGGTGTTTTGTGTCATTGGATGAATATTTAGGTCATTTTCGTCCTCCCTAGGCTAATTCTTGTCCAATTAGGGTTTTGAACCAATCTTATGCATCCAATAGGTGTTTTATGTCATTGGATGAACATTTAGGTCATTTTCGTCCTTTCTACACTTTATCTTGTCCAATTAGGGTTTCTAACCAATCTTGTGCATCCAATTGGTGTTTTTGTTTCATTGGATGAACATTTAGGTCATTTTTGTCCTCCCTACACCTAATCTTGTCCAATTAGGGTTTTTAACCAACCTTGTGCATCCAATAGATGTTTTTGTGTCAGTGGATGAACATTTAGGTCATTTTCATCCTCCCTAGGCTTATGCCTGTCCAATTAGGGTTTCTAACCAATCTTGTGCATCCAATAGTTGTGTTTGTGTCATTGGATGAACATTTAGGTCATTTTCGTCCTCCCTAAACTTAATCTTGTCCAAATAGGGCTTCTAACCAATCTTGTGCATCCAATAGGTGTTTTAATGTCATTGGATGAACAATTAGGTTATTTTCGTCCTCCCTAGGCTAATTCTTGTCAATTAGGGTTTTTAACGTATCTTGTCCATCCAATAGGTATTTTGTGTCATTGGATGAATATTTAGGACATTTTTGTCCTCCCAACACTTAATTTTATCCAATTAGGGTTATTAACCAATCTTGTCCATCCAATAGGTGTTTTGTGTCATTGGATGAACATGTAGGTCATTTTCGTCTTCCCTACACTTTATCTTGCCCAATTAGGGTTTCTAACCAATCTTTTGCATCAAATACGTGTTTTTGTGTCATTGGTTGAACAATTAGGTCATTTTCGTCCTCCCTTGGCTAATTCTTGTCAAATTAGGATTATTAACCAATCTTGTGCATCCAATAGGAGTTTTTATGTCATTGGATGAACAATTAGGTCATTTTCGTCCTCCATAGGCTAATTCTTGTCCAATTAGGGTTTTTAACCTATCTTGTCCATCCAATAGGTGTTTTGTGTCATTGGATGAATATTTAGGTCATTTTTGTCTTCCCTACAGTTTATCTTGACCAATTAGGGTTTCAAACCAATCTTGTGCATCCAATACGTGTTTTTGTGTCATTGGTTGAAAAATTAGGTCATTTTCGTCCTCCCTTGGCTAATTCTTGTCCAATTAGGATTTTTAACCAATCTTGTGCATCCAATAGGAGTTTTTGTGTCATTGGATGAACAATTAGGTCATTTTCGTCCTCCATAGGCTAATTCTTGTCCAATTAGGGTTTTTAACCTATCTTGTCCATCCAATAGGTGTTTTGTGTCATTGGATGAATATTTAGGTCATTTTCGTCCTCCCTACACTTAATGTTATCCAATTAGTGTTATTAACCAATCTTGTGCATCCAATAGGTGTTTTGTGTCATTGGATGAACAGTTAGGTCATTTTCGTCCTCCCTACACTTTATCTTGCCCATTTAGGGTTTCTAACCAATCTTATGCATCCAATAGGTGTTTTTGTGTCATTGGCTTAACATTTAGGTCATTTTCATCCTCCCTAGGCTTATGCTTGTCCAATTAGGGTTTCACACCAATCTTGTGCATCCAATAATTGTGTTTGTGTCATTGGATGAACATTTAGGTCATTTTCGTCCTCCCTAAACTTAATCTTGTCCAATTAGGGTTTCTTTGCAATCTTGTGCATCCAATAGGTGTTTTGTGTCATTGGATGAATATTTAGGTCATTTTCGTCCTCCCTAGGCTAATTCTTGTCCAATTAGGGGTTTGAACCAATCTTGTGCATCCAATAGGTGTTTTATGTCAATGGATGAACATTTAGGTCATTTTCGTCCTTTCTACCCTTTATCTTGTCCAATTAGGGTTTCTAACCAATCTTGTGCATCCAATTGGTGTTTTTATGTCATTGGATGAACATTTAGGTCATTTTCGTCCTCCCTACACCTAATCTTGTCCAATTAGGGTTTTTAACCAATCTTGTGCATCCAATAGATGTTTTTGTGTCGGTGGATGAACATTTAGGTCATTTTCATCCTCCCTAGGCTTATACCTGTCCAATTAGGGTTTCTAACCAATCTTGTGCATCCAATAGTTGTGTTAACGTATCTTGTCCATCCAATACGCTTATGCTTGTCCAATTAGGGTTTTGTAACCAATCTTGTGCATCCAATAGTTGTGTTTGTGTAATTGGATGAAAATTTGGGTCATTTTCGTCCTCCCTACACTTAATCTTGTCCAATTAAGGTTTCTAACCTATCTTGTGCATCCAATAGGTGTGTTTGTGTTATTGGATGAACAATTAGGTCATTTTTGTCCTCCCTAGGCTAATTCTTGTCCAATTATGGTTTTTAAGTAAATCTTGTGCATCCAATAGGTGTTTTTGTGTCATTGGCTGAAAATTTAGGTCATTTTCATCCTCCCTAGGCTTATGCTTGTCCAATTAGGGTTTCTAACCAATCTTGTGCATCCAATAGTTGTGTTTGTGTCATTGGATGAACATTTAGGTCATTTTCGTCCTCCCTAAACTTAATCTTGTCCAATTAGGGTTTCTATGCAATCTTGTGCATCCAATAGGTGTTTTGTGTCATTGGATGAATATTTAGGTCATTTTCGTCCTCCCTAGGCTAATTCTTGTCCAATTAGGGTTTTGAACCAATCTTATGCATCCAATAGGTGTTTTATGTCATTGGATGAACATTTAGGTCATTTTCGTCCTTTCTACACTTTATCTTGTCCAATTAGGGTTTCTAACCAATCTTGTGCATCCAATTGGTGTTTTTGTTTCATTGGATGAACATTTAGGTCATTTTTGTCCTCCCTACACCTAATCTTGTCCAATTAGGGTTTTTAACCAACCTTGTGCATCCAATAGATGTTTTTGTGTCAGTGGATGAACATTTAGGTCATTTTCATCCTCCCTAGGCTTATGCCTGTCCAATTAGGGTTTCTAACCAATCTTGTGCATCCAATAGTTGTGTTTGTGTCATTGGATGAACATTTAGGTCATTTTCGTCCTCCCTAAACTTAATCTTGTCCAAATAGGGCTTCTAACCAATCTTGTGCATCCAATAGGTGTTTTAATGTCATTGGATGAACAATTAGGTTATTTTCGTCCTCCCTAGGCTAATTCTTGTCAATTAGGGTTTTTAACGTATCTTGTCCATCCAATAGGTATTTTGTGTCATTGGATGAATATTTAGGACATTTTTGTCCTCCCAACACTTAATTTTATCCAATTAGGGTTATTAACCAATCTTGTCCATCCAATAGGTGTTTTGTGTCATTGGATGAACATGTAGGTCATTTTCGTCTTCCCTACACTTTATCTTGCCCAATTAGGGTTTCTAACCAATCTTTTGCATCAAATACGTGTTTTTGTGTCATTGGTTGAACAATTAGGTCATTTTCGTCCTCCCTTGGCTAATTCTTGTCAAATTAGGATTATTAACCAATCTTGTGCATCCAATAGGAGTTTTTATGTCATTGGATGAACAATTAGGTCATTTTCGTCCTCCATAGGCTAATTCTTGTCCAATTAGGGTTTTTAACCTATCTTGTCCATCCAATAGGTGTTTTGTGTCATTGGATGAATATTTAGGTCATTTTCGTCCTCCCTACACTTAATCTTATCCAATTAGGGTTATTAACCAATAGGTGTTTTGTGTCATTGGTTGAACAATTAGGTCATTTTCATCCTCCCTAGGCTTATGCTTATCCAATTAGGGTTTCTAACCAATCTTGTGCATCCAATATTGTGTTTGTGTCATTGCATTAACATTTAAGTCATTTTCGTCCTCGCTAAACTTAATCTTGTCCAATTAGGGTTTCTAACCAATCTTGTCCATCCAATAGGTGTTTTTGTGTCATTGGATGAACAATTAAATCCTTTTCGTCCTCCCTAGGCTAATTCTTGTCCAATTAGGGTTTTTAACCTATCTTGTCCATCCAATAGGTGTTTTGTGTCATTGGATGAATATTTAGGTCATTTTCGTCCTCCCTACACTTAATCTTATCCAATTAGGGTTATTAACCAATCTTGTGCATCCAATAGGTGTTTTGTGTCATTGGATGAACATTTAGGTCATTTTTGTCTTCCCTACAGTTTATCTTGACCAATTAGGGTTTCTAACCAATCTTGTGCATCCAATACGTGTTTTTGTGTCATTGGTTGAAAAATTAGGTCATTTTCGTCCTCCCTTGGCTAATTCTTGTCCAATTAGGATTTTTAACCAATCTTGTGCATCCAATAGGAGTTTTTATGTCATTGGATGAACAATTAGGTCATTTTCGTCCTCCATAGGCTAATTCTTGTCCAATTAGGGTTTTTAACCTATCTTGTCCATCCAATAGGTGTTTTGTGTCATTGGATGAATATTTAGGTCATTTTTGTCCTCCCTACACTTAATCTTATCCAATTAGGGTTATTAACCAATAGGTGATATGTGTCATTGGATGAACATTTAGGTTATTTTCGTCCTCCCTACACTTTATCTGGCCCAATTAGGGTTTCTAACCAATCTTGTGCATCCAATAGGTGTTTTTGTGTCATTGGTTGAACAATTAGGTCATTTTCGTCCTCCCTAGGCTAATTCTTGTCCAATTAGGGTTTTTAACCAATCTTGTGCATCCAATAGGTGTATTGTGTCATTGGATGAATATTTAGGTCATTTTCGTCCTCCCTACTCTTAATCTTGTCCAATTAAGGTTTCTAACCTATCTTGTGCATCCAATAGGTGTATTGTGTCATTGGATGAATATTTAGGTCATTTTCGTCCTCCCTACACCTAATCTTGTCCAATTAGGATTTTTAACCAATCTTGTGCATCCAATAGGAGTTTTTGTGTCATTGGATGAACAATTAGGTCATTTTCGTCCTCCCTAGGCTAATTCTTGTCCAATTAGGGTTTTTAACCAATCTTGTGCATCCAATAGGTGTTTTGTGTCATTTGATGAATATTTAGGTCATTTTCGTCCTCCCTACTCTTAATCTTGTCCAATTAGGGTTTTTAACCAATCTTGTGCATCCAATAGGTGTTTTCTGTCATTGGATGAACATTTAGGTCATTTTCGTCCTCCCTACACTTTATCTTGTCCAATTAGGGTTTCTAACCAATCTTGTGCATCCAATTGGTGTTTTTGTGTCATTGGATGAACATTTAGGTCATTTTCGTCCTCCCTAGGATAATTCTTGTCCAATTAGGGTTTTTAACCAATCTTGTGCATCCAATAGGTGTTTTGTGTCATTGGATGAACATTTAGGTCATTTTCGTCCTCCCTACACTTTATCTTGTCCAATTAGGGTTTTTAACCAATCTTGTGCATCCAATAGGTGTGTTTGTGTCATTGGATGAACAATTAGGTCATTTTCGTCTTCCCTAGGCTAATTCTTGTCGAATTAGGGTTTTTAACCAATCTTGTGCATCCAATAGGTGTTTTGTGTCATTGGATGAACATTTAGGTCATTTTCGTCCTCCCTACACTTAATCTTGTCCAATTAGGGTTTCTAACCAATCTTGTGCATCCAATTGTTGTTTTTGTCTCATTGGATGAACGTTGATGTCATTTTCGTCCTCCCTAAACTTAATCTCTTCCAATTAGGGTTTCTAACCAATCTTGTGCATCCAATAGGAGTTTTTGTGTCATTGGATGAACAATTAGGTCATTTTCGTCCTCCCTAGGCTAATTCTTGTCCAATTAGGGTTTTTAACCAATCTTGTGCATCCAATAGGTGTTTTGTGTCATTGGATGAACATTTAGGTCATTTTCGTCCTCCCTACACTTAATCTTGTCCAATTAGGATTTTTAACCAATCTTGTGTATCCAATAGTTGTTTTTGTGTCATTGGACGAATATTTATGTCATTTTCGTCCTCCCTACACTTAATCTTGTCCAATTAGGATTTTTAACCAATCTTGTGCATCCAATAGGTGTTTTTGTGTCATTGAATGAACATTTAGGTCATTTTCATCCTCCATAGGCTTATGCTTGTCCAATTAGGGTTTCTAACCAATCTTGTGCATCCAATAGGTGTTTTTGTGTCATTGGATGAACAATTAGGTCATTTTCGTCCTCCCTAGGCTAATTCTTGTCCAATTAGGGTTTTTAACCAATCTTGTGCATCCAATAGGTGTTTTCTGTCATTGGATGAACATTTAGGTCATTTTCGTCCTCCCTACACTTTATCTTGTCCAATTAGGGTTTCTAACCAATCTTGTGCATCCAATAGGTGTTTTGTGTCATTGGATGAATATTTAGGTCATTTTCATCCTCCCTAGGCTTATGCTTGTCCAATTAAGGTTTCTAACCTATCTTGTGCATCCAATAGGTGTGTTTGTGTTATTGGATGAACAATTAGGTCATTTTTGTCCTCCCTAGGCTAATTCTTGTGCAATTATGGTTTTTAAGTAAATCTTGTGCATCCAATAGGTGTTTTGTGTCATTGGCTGAAAATTTAGGTCATTTCCGTCCTCCCTAGGCTTATGCTTGTCCAATTAGGGTTTCTAACCAATCTTGTGCATCCAATAGTTGTGTTTGTGTCATTGGATGAACATTTAGGTCATTTTCGTCCTCCCTAAACTTAATCTTGTCCAATTAGGGTTTCTATGCAATCTTGTGCATCCAATAGTTGTGTCTGTGTCATTGGATGAACATTTAGGTCATTTTCGTCCTCCCTAGGCTAATTCTTGTCCAATTAGGGTTTTGAACCAATCTTATGCATCCAATAGGTGTTTTATGTCATTGGATGAACATTTAGGTCATTTTTGTCTTCCCTACAGTTTATCTTGACCAATTAGGGTTTCTAACCAATCTTGTGCATCCAATTGGTGTTTTTGTGTCATTGGATGAACATTTAGGTCATTTTCGTCCTCCTTACACCTAATCTTGTCCAATTAGGGTTAATAACCAATCTTGTGCATCCAATAGGTGTTTTTGTGTCATTGGATGAACAATTAGGTCATTTTCGTCCTCCCTAGGCTTATTCTTGTCCAATTAGGGGTTTTAACCAATCTTGTGCATCCAATAGGTGTTTTTGTGTCAGTGGATGAACATTTAGGTCATTTTCATCCTCCCTAGGCTTATGCTTGTCCAATTAGGGTTTCTAACCAATCTTGTGCATCCAATAGTTGTGTTTGTGTCATTGGATGAACATTTAGGTCATTTTCGTCCTCCCTAGGCTAATTCTTGTCCAATTAGCGTTTTTAACCTATCTTGTCCATCCAATAGGTGTTTTGTGTCATTGGATGAACATTTAGGTCATTTTTGTCTTCCCTACAGTTTATCTTGACCAATTAGGGTTTCTAACCAATCTTGTGCATCCAATTGGTGTTTTTGTGTCATTGGATGAACATTTAGGTCATTTTCGTCCTCCCTACACCTAATCTTGTCCAATTAGGGTTTTTGACCAATCTTGTGCATCCAATAGATGTGTTTGTGTCAGTGGATGAACATTTAGGTCATTTTCATCCTCCCTAGGCTTATGCCTGTCCAATTAGGGTTTCTAACCAATCTTGTGCATCCAATAGTTGTGTTTGTGTCATTGGATGAACATTTAGGTCATTTTCGTCCTCCCTAAACTTAATCTTGTCCAAATAGGGCTTCTAACCAATCTTGTGCATCCAATAGGTGTTTTTGTGTCATTGGATGAACAATTAGGTCATTTTCGTCCTCCCTAGGCTAATTCTTGTCCAATTAGGGTTTTTAACCTATCTTGTCCATCCAATAGGTGTTTTGTGTCATTGGATGAATATTTAGGTCATTTTCGTCCTCCCTACACTTAATCTTATCCAATTAGGGTTATTAACCAATCTTGTGCAACCAATAGGTGTTTTGTGTCATTGGAAGAACATTTAGGTCATTTTCGTCCTCCCTACACTTTATCTTGCCCATTTAGGGTTTCTAACCAATCTTATGCATCCAATAGGTGTTTTTGTGTCATTGGTTGAACAATTAGGTCATTTTCGTCCTCCCTAGGCTAATTCTTGTCCAATTAGGATTTTTAACCAATCTTGTGCATCCAATAGGAGTTTTTGTGTCATTGGATTAACAATTAGGTCATTTTCGTCCTCCCTAGGCTAATTCTTGTCCAATTAGGGTTTTTAACCAATCTTGTGCATCCAATAGTTGTGTTTGTGTCATTGGATGAACATTTAGGTCGTTTTCATCCTCCCTAGGCTTATGCTTGTCCAATTAGGGTTTCTAACCAATCTTGTGCATCCAATAGGTGTTTTTGTGTCATTGGTTGAACAATTAGGTCATTTTCGTCCTCCCTAGGCTAATTCTTGTCCAATTAGGGTTTTTAACCAATCTTGTGCATCCAATAGGTGTATTATGTCATTGGATGAATATTTAGGTCATTTTAGTCCTCCCTACACCTAATCTTGTCCAATTAGGATTTTTAACCAATCTTGTGCATCCAATAGGAGTTTTTGTGTCATTGGATGAACAATTAGGTCATTTTCGTCCTCCCTAGGCTAATTCTTGTCCAATTAGGGTTTTTAACCAATCTTGTGCATCCAATAGGTGTATTGTGTCATTGGATGAATATTTAGGTCATTTTCGTCCTCCCTACTCTTAATCTTGTCCAATTAAGGTTTCTAACCTATCTTGTGCATCCAATAGGTGTGTTTGTGTTATTGGATGAACAATTAGGTCATTTTTGTCCTCCCTAGGCTAATTCTTGTGCAATTATGGTTTTTAAGTAAATCTTGTGCATCCAATAGGTGTTTTGTGTCATTGGCTGAAAATTTAGGTCATTTCCGTCCTCCCTAGGCTTATGCTTGTCCAATTAGGGTTTCTAACCAATCTTGTGCATCCAATAGTTGTGTTTGTGTCATTGGATGAACATTTAGGTCATTTTCGTCCTCCCTAAACTTAATCTTGTCCAATTAGGGTTTCTATGCAATCTTGTGCATCCAATAGTTGTGTCTGTGTCATTGGATGAACATTTAGGTCATTTTCGTCCTCCCTAGGCTAATTCTTGTCCAATTAGGGTTTTGAACCAATCTTATGCATCCAATAGGTGTTTTATGTCATTGGATGAATATTTAGGTCATTTTTGTCTTCCCTACAGTTTATCTTGACCAATTAGGGTTTCTAACCAATCTTGTGCATCCAATTGGTGTTTTTGTGTCATTGGATGAACATTTAGGTCATTTTCGTCCTCCTTACACCTAATCATGTCCAATTAGGGTTAATAACCAATCTTGTGCATCCAATAGGTGTTTTTGTGTCATTGGATGAACAATTAGGTCATTTTCGTCCTCCCTAGGCTTATTCTTGTCCAATTAGGGGTTTTAACCAATCTTGTGCATCCAATAGGTGTTTTTGTGTCAGTGGATGAACATTTAGGTCATTTTCATCCTCCCTAGGCTTATGCTTGTCCAATTAGGGTTTCTAACCAATCTTGTGCATCCAATAGTTGTGTTTGTGTCATTGGATGAACATTTAGGTCATTTTCGTCCTCCTTAAACTTAATCTTGTCCAATTAGGGCTTCTAACCAATCTTGTGCATCCAATAGGAGTTTTTGTGTCATTGGATGAACAGTTAGGTCATTTTCGTCCTCCGTAGGCTAATTCTTGTCCAATTAGGGTTTTTAACCTATCTTGTCCATCCAATAGGTGTTTTGTGTCATTGGATGAACAATTAGGTCATTTTCGTCTTCCCTACAGTTTATCTTGACCAATTAGGGTTTCTAACCAATCTTGTGCATCCAATACGTGTTTTTGTTTCATTGGATGAACAATTAGGTCATTTTCGTCCTCACTTGGCTAATTCTTGTACAATTAGCATTTTTAACCAATCTTGTGCATCCAATTGGAGTTTTTATGTCATTGGATGAACAATTAGGTCATTTCCGTCCTCCATAGGCTAATTCTTGTCCAATTAGGGTTTTTAACCTATCTTGTGCATCCAATAGGTGTTTTTGTGTCATTGGATGAACATTTAGGTCATTTTCGTCCTCCCAACACCTAATCTTGTCCAATTAGGGTTTCTAACCAATCTTGTGCATCCAATAGTTGTATTTGTGTCATTGGATGAACATCTATGTCATTTTCGTCCTCCCTACACTTAATCTTGTCCAATTAAGGTTTCTAACCAATCTTGTGCATCCAATAGGTTTTTTTGTGTCATTGGGTGAACATTTAGGTCATTTCCGTCCTCCCTAAACTTAATCTTGTCCAAATAGGGCTTTTAACCAATCTTGTGCATCCAATACGGTTTTTGTGTCATTGGATGAACAATTAGGTCATTTTCGTCCTCCCTAGGCTAATTCTTGTCCAATTAGGGTTTTTAACCAATCTTGTGCATCCAATAGGTGTTTTCTGTCATTGGATGAACATTTAGGTCATTTTCGTCCTCCCTACACTTTATCTTGTCCAATTAGGGTTTCTAACCAATCTTGTGCATCCAATAGGTGTTTTGTGTCATTGGATGAATATTTAGGTCATTTTCATCCTCCCTAGGCTTATGCTTGTCCAATTA
>JBBPBS010000177.1:503442-543494 GCA_037974835.1 Cicer judaicum
GCTAATTCTTGTCCAATTAGGGTTTTTAACCAATCTTCTGCATCCAATAGGTGTTTTTGTGTCATTGGATGAACAATTAGGTCATTTTCGTCCTCCCTAGGCTTATTCTTGTCCAATTAGGGTTTTTAACCAATCTTGTGCATCCAATTGGTGTTTTGTGTCATTAGATGAACATTTAGGTCATTTTCATCCTCCCTACACCTAATCTTGTTCAATTAGGGTTTTTAACAAAACTTGTGCATCCAATAGGTGTTATTGTGTCAGTGGATGAACATTTAGGTCATTTTCATCCTCCCTAGGCTTATACTTGTCCAATTAGGGATTCTAACCAATCTTGTGCATCCTATAGGTGTGTTTGTGTCATTGGATGACCAATTAGGTCATTTTTGTCCTCCATAGGCTTATTCTTGTCCAATTAGGGTTTTTACCCAATCTTGTGCAACCAATAGGTGTGTTTGGGTCATTGGATGAATATTTAGGTCATTTTCGTCCTCCCTACACTTAATCTTATCCAATTAGGGTTATTAACCAATCTTGTGCATCCAATAGGTGTTTTGTGTAATTGGATGAACATTTAGGTCATTTTCGTCCTCCCTACACTATATCTTGCCCAATTAGGGATTCTAACCAATCTTGTGCATCTAATACGTGTTTTTGTGTCAATTGTTGAACAATTAGGTCATTTTCGTCCTCCCTAGGCTAATTCTTGTCCAATTAGGATTTTTAACCAATCTTGTGCATCCAATAGGAGTTTTTGTGTCATTGGATCAACAATTAGGTCATTTTCGTCCTCCCTAGGCTAATTCTTGTCCAATTAGGGTTTTTAACAAATCTTGTGCATCCAATAGGTGTGTTTGTGTCATCGGATGAATATTTAGGTCATTTTCGTCCTCCCAACACTTAATCTTGTCCAATTAGGGTTTTTGACCAATCTTGTGCATCGAATAGGTGTTTTTGTGTCATTGGATGAACAATTAGGTCATTTTCGTCTTCCCTAGGCTTATTGTTGTCCAATTAGGGTTTTTAACAAATCTTGTGCATCCAATAGGTGTTTTTGTGTCATTGGATGAACATTTAGGTCATTTTCGTCCTCCCAACACCTAATCTTGTCCAATTAGGGTTTCTAACCAATCTTGTGCATCCAATAGTTGTATTTGTGTCATTGGATGAACATTTAGGTCATTTTCGTCCTCCCTACACTTAATCTTGTCCAATTAAGGTTTCTAACCAATCTTGTGCATCCAATAGGTGAGTTTGTGTCATTGGATGAACATTTAGGTCATTTTCATCCTCCCTAGGCTTATGCTTGTCCAATTATGGTTTCTAACCAATCCTGTGCATCCAAAAGTTGTGTTTGTGTCATTGGATGAACATTTAGGTCATTTTCGTCCTCCCTATACTTAATCTTGGCCAATTAGGGTTTCTAACCAATATTGTGCATCCAATAGTTGTGTTTTGTGTCATTTGATGAACATTTAGGTCATTTTCGTCATCCCTACACTTAATCTTGTCCAATTAGGGTTTTTAACCAATCTTGTGCATCCAATAGGTGTTTTGTGTCATTGGATGAACATTTAGGTCATTTTAGTCCATCCTACACTTTATCTTGTCCAATTAGGATTTCTAACCAATCTTGTGCATCCAATAGGTGTTTTTGTGTCACTGGATGAACAATTAGGTCATTTTCGTCCTCACAACACCTAATCTTGTCCAATTAGGGTTTCTAACCAATCTTGTGCATCCAATAGTTGTGTTTGTGTCATTGGATGAACATTTAGGTCATTTTCGTCCTCCCTACACCTAATCTTTTCCAATTAGGGCTTCTAACCAATCTTGAGCATCCAATAGGTGTTTTGGTGTCATTGGATGAACAATTAGGTCATTTTCGTCCTCCCTAGGCTAATTCTTGTCCAATTAGGGTTTTTAACCTATCTTGTCCATCCAATAGGTGTTTTGTGTCATTGGATGAATATTTAGGTCATTTTCGTCCTCCCAACACTTATTCTTATCCAATTAGGGTTATTAACCAATCTTGTGCATCCAATAGGTGTTTTCTGTCATTGGATGAACATTTAGGTCATGTTCGTCTTCCCTACACTTTATCTTGCCCAATTAGGGTTTCTAACCAATCTTGTGCATCCAATAGGTGTTTTTGTGTCATTGGATGAACAATTAGGTCATTTTCGTGCTCCCTTGGCTAATTCTTATCCAATTAGGGTTTTTAACCAATCTTGTGCATCCAATAGGTGTTACTGTGTCATTGGATGAACAATTAGGTCATCTTCGTCCTCCCTTGGCTTATTCTTGTCCAATTAGGGTTTTTAACAAATCTTGTGCATCCAATAGGTGTTTTTGTGTCATTGGATGAACATTTAGGTCATTTTCGTCCTCCCACCTCCTAATCTTGTCCAATTAGGGTTTCTAACCAATCTTGTGGATCCAATAGTTGTGTTTGTGTCATTGGATGAACAATTAGGTCATTTTCGTCCTCCCTAGGCTAATTCTTGTCCAATTAGGGTTTTTAACCTATCTTGTCCATCCAATAGGTGTTTTGTGTCATTGGATGAACAATTAGGTCATTTTCGTCCTCCCAACACCTAATCTTGTCCAATTAGGATTTTTAACCAATCTTGTGCATCCAATAGGTGTTTTTGTGTCATTGGATGAACATTTAGGTCCTTTTCATCCTCCCTAGGCTTATGCTTGTCCAATTAGGGTTTCAAACCAATCTTGTGCATCCATTAGTTGTGTTTGTGTCATTGGATGAACATTTAGGTCATTTTCGTCCTCCCTAGGCTTATGCTTGTCCAATTAGGGTTTCTAACCAATCTTGTGCATCCAATTGGTGTGTTTGTGTCATTGGATGAACATTTAGGTCATTTTCGTCCTCCCTAAACATAATCTTGTCCAATTAGGGCTTCTAACCAATCTTCTGCATCCAATAGGTGTTTTTGTGTCATTGGACGAACAATTAGGTCATTTTCGTCCTCCCTAGGCTAATTCTTGTCCAATTAGGGTTTTTAATCTATCTTGTCCATCCAATGGGTGTTTTGTGTCATTGGATGAATATTTAGGTCATTTTCGTCCTCCCTAGGCTAATTCTTGTCCAATTAGGGTTATTAACCAATCTTGTGCATCCAATAGGTGTTTTGTGTCATTGGATGAACATTTAGGTCATTTTCGTGTTCCCTACACTTTATCTTGCCCAATTAGGGTTTCTAACCAATCTTGTGCATCCAATACGTGTTTTTGTGTCATTGGTTGAACAATTAGGTCATTTTCGTCCTCCCTTGGCTAATTCTTGTCCAATTAGGATTTTTAACCAATCTTGTGCATCCAATAGGAGTTTTTGTCTCATTGGATGAACAATTAGGTCATTTTCGTCCTCCATAGGCTAATTCTTGTCCAATTAGGGTTTGTAACCTATCTTGTCCATCCAATAGGTGTTTTGTGTCATTGGATGAATATTTAGGTCATTTTCGTCCTCCCTACACTTATTCTTATCCAATTAGGATTTTTAACCAATCTTGTGCATCCAATAGGTGTTTTTGTGTCAGTGGATGAACATTTAGGTCATTTTCATCCTCCGTAGGCTTGTGCTTGTCCAATTAGGGTTTCTAACCAATCTTGTGCATCCAATAGGTGTTTTGTGTCATTGGATGAATATTTAGGTCATTTTCGTCCTCACTAGAAATATGCTTGTCCAATTAGGGTTTCTAACCAATCTTGTGCATCCAATAGTTGTGTTTGTATCATTGGATGAACATTTAGGTCATTTTCGTCCTCCCTAAGCTAATTCTTGTCCAATTAGGGTTTTTAACATATCTTGTCCATCCAATAGGTGTTTTGTGTCATTGGATAAACATTTAGGTTATTTTCGTCTTCCCTACAGTTTATCTTGACCAATTAGGGTTTCTAACCAATCTTGTGCATCCAATTGGTGTTTTTGTGTCATTCGATGAACATTAGGTCATTTTCGTCCTCCCTACACCTAATCTTGTCCAATTAGGGTTTTTAACCAATCTTGTGCATCCAATAGGTGTTTTTGTGTCAGTGGATGAACATTTAGGTCATTTTCATCCTCCCTAGGCTTATGCTTGTCCAATTAGGGTTTCTAACCAATCTTGTGCATCCAATAGTTGTGTTTGTGTCATTGGATGAACATTTAGGTCACTTTCGTCCTCCCTACGCTAATTCTTGTCCAATTAGGGTTTCTAACGAATCTTGTGCATCCAATAGGTGTTTTGTGTCATTGGATGAACATTTAGGTCATTTTCGTCCTCCCTACACTTTATGTTGTCCAATTAGGGTTTCTAAGCATTCTTGTGCATCCAATTGGTGTTTTTGTGTCATTCGATGAACATTTAGGTCATTTTCGTCCTCCCTACACCTAATCTTGTCCAATTAGGGTTTTTAACCAATCTTGCGCATCCAATAGGTGTTTTTGTGTCAGTGGATCAACATTTAGGTCATTTTCATCCTCCCTAGGCTTATGCTTGTCCAATTAGGGTTTCTAACCAATCTTGTGCATCCAATAGTTGTGTTTGTGTTATTGGATGAACATTTAGGTCATTTTCGTCCTCGCTAGGCTAATTCTTGTCCAATTAGGGTTTTTAACCTATCTTGTCCATCCAATAGGTGTTTTGTGTCATTGGATGAACATTTAGGTCATTTTCGTCTTCCCTACAGTTTATCTTGACCAATTAGGGTTTCTAATCAATCTTGTGCATCCAATACGTGTTTTTGTGTCATTGGTTGATTAATTAGGTCATTTTCGTCCTCCCTTGGCTAATTCTTGTCCAATTAGGTCTTCTAACCAATCTTGTGCATCCAATAGATGTTTTTGTGTCATTGGATGAACAATTAGGTCATTTTCGTCCTCCATAGGCTAATTTTTGTCCAATTAGCGTTTTTAACCTATCTTGTCCATCCAATAGGTGTTTTATGTAATTGGATGAACATTTAGGTCATTTTCGTCCTTCCTACACTTTATCTTGTCCAATTAGGATTTCTAACCAATCTTGTGCATCCAATTGGTGTTTTTGTGTCATTGGATGAACATTTAGGTCATTTTCGTCCTCCCTACACCTAATCTTGTCCAATTAAGGTTTCTAACCAATCTTGTGCATCCAATAGGTGTTTTTGTGTCATTGGATGAACATTTAGGTCATTTTCGTCCTCCCTAGGCTAATTCTTTTCCAATTAGGGTTTTTAACCTATCTTGTCCATCCAATAGGTGTTTTGTGTCATTGGATGAACATTTAGGTCATTTTCGTCTTCCCTACACTTTATCTTGACCAATTAGGGTTTCTAAGCAATCTTGTGCATCCAATTGGTGTTTTTGTGTCATTGGATGAACATTTAGGTCATTTTCTTCCTCCCTACACCTAATCTTGTCCAATTAAGGTTTCTAACCAATCTTGTGCATCCAATAGTTGTGTTTATGTCATTGGATGAACATTTAGGTCATTTTCGTCCTCCCTAGGCTAATTCTTTTCCAATTAGGGTTTTTCACCTATCTTGTCCATCCAATAGGTGTTTTGTGTCATTGGATGAACATTTAGGTCATTTTCGTCCTCCCTACACCTAATCTTGTCCAATTAGGATTTTTAACCAATCTTGTGCATCCAATAGGAGTTTTTGTGTCATTGGATGAACAATTAGGTCATTTTCGTCCTCCATAGGCTAATTCTTGTCCAATTAGGGTTTTTAACCTATCTTGTCCATCCAATAGGTGTTTTGTGTCATTGGATGAATATTTAGGTCATTTTTGTCCTCCCTACACTTAATCTTATCCAATTAGGGTTATTAACCAATAGGTGATATGTGTCATTGGATGAACATTTAGGTTATTTTCGTCCTCCCTACACTTTATCTGGCCCAATTAGGGTTTCTAACCAATCTTGTGCATCCAATAGGTGTTTTTGTGTCATTGGTTGAACAATTAGGTCATTTTCGTCCTCCCTAGGCTAATTCTTGTCCAATTAGGGTTTTTAACCAATCTTGTGCATCCAATAGGTGTATTGTGTCATTGGATGAATATTTAGGTCATTTTCGTCCTCCCTACTCTTAATCTTGTCCAATTAGGGTTTTTAACCAATCTTGTGCATCTAATAGGTGTTTTGTGTCATTGGATGAACATTTAGGTCATTTTCGTCCTCCCTACACTCTATCTTGTCCAATTAGGGTTTCTAACCAATCTTGTGCATCCAATTGGTGTTTTTGTGTCATTGGATGAACATTTATGTCATTTTCGTCCTCCCTACACCTAATCTTGTCCAATTAGGGTTTTTAACCAATCTTGTGCATCCAATAGGTGTTTTTGTGTCAGTGGATGAACATTTAGGTCATTTTCATCCTCCCTAGGCTTATGCTTGTCCAATTAAGGTATCTAACCAATCTTGTGCATCGAATAGTTGTGTTTGTGTCATTGGATGAACATTTAGGTCATTTTCGTCCTCCTTAGGCTAATTCTTGTCCAATTAGGGTTTTTAACCTATCTTGTGCATCCAATAGGTGTTTTGTGTCATTGGATGAACATTTAGGTCATTTTTGTCTTCCCTACAGTTTATCCTGACCAATTAGGGTTTCTAACCAATCTTGTGCATCCAATACGTGTTTTTGTGTCATTGGTTGAAAAATTAGGACATTTTCGTCCTGGCTTGGCTAATTCTTGTCCAATTAGGATTTTTAACCAATCTTGTGCATCCAATAGGAGTTTTTGTGTCATTGGATGAACAATTAGGTCATTTTCGTCCTCCATAGGCTAATTCTTGTCCAATTAGGGTTTTTAACCTATCTTGTCCATCCAATAGGTGTATTGTGTCATTGGATGAATATTTAGGTCATTTTCGTCCTCCTTACACCTAATCTTGTCCAATTAGGGTTTTTAACCAATCTTGTGCATCCAATAGGTGTTATTGTGTCAGTGGATGAATATTTAGGTCATTTTCATCCTCCTTACGCTTATGCTTGTCCAATTAGGGTTTTGTAACCAATCTTGTGCATCCAATAGTTGTGTTTGTGTCATTGGATGAACATTTAGGTCATTTTCGTCCTCCCTAAACTTAATCTTGTCCAAATAGGGCTTCTAACCAATCTTGTGCATCCAATAGGTGTTTTTGTGTCATTGGATGAACAATTAGGTCATTTTCGTCCTCCCTAGGCTAATTCTTGTCCAATTAGGGTTTTTAACGTATCTTGTCCATCCAATAGGTGTTTTGTGTCATTGGATGAATATTTAGGACATTTTTGTCATCCATACACTTAATCTTATCCAATTAGGGTTATTAACCAATCTTGTCCATCCAATAGGTGTTTTGTGTCATTGGATGAACATTTAGGTCATTTTCGTCTTCCCTACACTTTATCTTGCCCAATTAGGGTTTCTAACCAATCTTGTGCATCCAATAGATGTTTTTGTGTCATTGGTTGAACAATTAGGTCATTTTCGTCCTCCCTTGGCTAATTCTTGTCCAATTAGGATTTTTAACCAATCTTGTGCATCCAATAGGAGTTTTTGTGTCATTGGATGAACAATTAGGTCATTTTCGTCCTCCATAGGCTAATTCTTGTCCAATTAGGGTTTTTAACCTATCTTGTCCATCCAATAGGTGTTTTGTGTCATTGGATGAATATTTAGGTCATTTTCGTCCTCCCTACACTTAATGTTATCCAATTAGTGTTATTAACCAATCTTGTGCATCCAATAGGTGTTTTGTGTCATTGGATGAACATTTAGGTCATTTTCGACCTCCCTACACTTTATCTTGCCCATTTAGGGTTTCTAACCAATCTTATGCATCCAATAGGTGTTTTTGTGTCATTGGCTGAACATTTAGGTCATTTTCATCCTCCCTAGGCTTATGCTTGTCCAATTAGGGTTTCTAACCAATCTTGTGCATCCAATAGTTGTGTTTGTCTCATTGGATGAACATTTAGTTCATTTTCGTCGTCCCTATACTTAATCTTGTCCAATTAGGGTTTCTAACCAATCTTGTGCATCCAATAGTTGTGTTAACGTATCTTGTCCATCCAATACGCTTATGCTTGTCCAATTAGGGTTTTGTAACCAATCTTGTGCATCCAATAGTTGTGTTTGTGTAATTGGATGAAAATTTAGGTCATTTTCGTCCTCCCTACACTTAATCTTGTCCAATTAAGGTTTCTAACCTATCTTGTGCATCCAATAGGTGTGTTTGTGTTATTGGATGAACAATTAGGTCATTTTTGTCCTCCCTAGGCTAATTCTTGTCCAATTATGGTTTTTAAGTAAATCTTGTGCATCCAATAGGTGTTTTTGTGTCATTGGCTGAAAATTTAGGTCATTTTCATCCTCCCTAGGCTTATGCTTGTCCAATTAGGGTTTCTAACCAATCTTGTGCATCCAATAGTTGTGTTTGTGTCATTGGATGAACATTTAGGTCATTTTCGTCCTCCCTAAACTTAATCTTGTCCAATTAGGGTTTCTATGCAATCTTGTGCATCCAATAGGTGTTTTGTGTCATTGGATGAATATTTAGGTCATTTTCGTCCTCCCTAGGCTAATTCTTGTCCAATTAGGGTTTTGAACCAATCTTATGCATCCAATAGGTGTTTTATGTCATTGGATGAACATTTAGGTCATTTTCGTCCTTTCTACACTTTATCTTGTTCAATTAGGGTTTCTAACCAATCTTGTGCATCCAATTGGTGTTTTTGTTTCATTGGATGAACATTTAGGTCATTTTCGTCCTCCCTACACCTAATCTTGTCCAATTAGGGTTTTTAACCAATCTTGTGCATCCAATAGATGTTTTTGTGTCAGTGGATGAACATTTAGGTCATTTTCATCCTCCCTAGGCTTATGCCTGTCCAATTAGGGTTTCTAACCAATCTTGTGCATCCAATAGTTGTGTTTGTGTCATTGGATGAACATTTAGGTCATTTTCGTCCTCCCTAAACTTAATCTTGTCCAAATAGGGCTTCTAACCAATCTTGTGCATCCAATAGGTGTTTTTGTGTCATTGGATGAACAATTAGGTCATTTTCGTCCTCCCTAGGCTAATTCTTGTCAATTAGGGTTTTTAACGTATCTTGTCCATCCAATAGGTGTTTTGTGTCATTGGATCAATATTTAGGACATTTTTGTCCTCCCAACACTTAATTTTATCCAATTAGGGTTATTAACCAATCTTGTCCATCCAATAGGTGTTTTGTGTCATTGGATGAACATTTAGGTCATTTTCGTCTTCCCTACACTTTATCTTGCCCAATTAGGGTTTCTAACCAATCTTTTGCATCAAATACGTGTTTTTGTGTCATTGGTTGAACAATTAGGTCATTTTCGTCCTCCCTTGGCTAATTCTTGTCAAATTAGGATTATTAACCAATCTTGTGCATCCAATAGGAGTTTTTATGTCATTGGATGAACAATTAGGTCATTTTCGTCCTCGATAGGCTAATTCTTGTCCAATTAGGGTTTTTAACCTATCTTGTCCATCCAATAGGTGTTTTGTGTCATTGGATGAATATTTAGGTCATTTTCGTCCTCCCTACACTTAATCTTATCCAATTAGGGTTATTAACCAATAGGTGTTTTGTGTCATTGGATGAACATTTAGGTTAATTTCGTCCTCGCTACACTTTATCTGGCCGAATTAGGGTTTCTAACCAATCTTGTGTATCCAATAGTTGTTTTTGTGTCATTGGTTGAACAATTAGGTCATATTCGTCCTCCCTAGGCTAATTCTTGTCCAATTAGGGTTTTTAACCAATCTTGTGCATCCAATAGGTGTATTGTGTCATTGGATGAATATTTAGGTCATTTTCGTCCTCCCTACACCTAATCTTGTCCAATTAGGATTTTTAACCAATCTTGTGCATCCAATAGGAGTTTTTGTGTCATTGGATGAACAATTAGGTCATTTTCGTCCTCCCTAGGCTAATTCTTGTCCAATTAGGGTTTTTAACCAATCTTGTGCATCCAATAGGTGTATTGTGTCATTGGATGAATATTTAGGTCATTTTCGTCCTCCCTACTCTTAATCTTGTCCAATTAAGGTTTCTAACCTATCTTGTGCATCCAATAGGTGTGTTTGTGTTATTGGATGAACAATTAGGTCATTTTTATCCTCCCTAGGCTAATTCTTGTCCAATTATGGTTTTTAAGTAAATCTTGTGTATCCAATAGGTGTTTTGTGTCATTGGCTGAAAATTTAGGTCATTTCCGTCCTCCCTAGGCTTATGCTTGTCCAATTAGGGTTTCTAACCAATCTTGTGCATCCAATAGTTGTGTTTGTGTCATTGGATGAACATTTAGGTCATTTTCGTCCTCCCTAAACTTAATCTTGTCCAATTAGGGTTTCTATGCAATCTTGTGCATCCAATAGTTGTGTTTGTGTCATTGGATGAACATTTAGGTCATTTTCGTCCTCCCTAGGCTAATTCTTGTCCAATTAGGGTTTTGAACCAATCTTATGCATCCAATAGGTGTTTTATGTCATTGGATGAACATTTAGGTCATTTTTGTCTTCCCTACAGTTTATCTTGACCAATTAGGGTTTCTAACCAATCTTGTGCATCCAATTGGTGTTTTTGTGTCATTGGATGAACATTTAGGTCATTTTCGTCCTCCCTACACCTAATCTTGTCCAATTAGGGTTTTTAACCAATCTTGTGCATCCAATAGATGTTTTTGTGTCAGTGGATGAACATTTAGGTCATTTTCATCCTCCCTAGGCTTATGCCTGTCCAATTAGGGTTTCTAACCAATCTTGTGCATCCAATAGTTGTGTTTGTGTCATTGGATGAACATTTAGGTCATTTTCGTCCTCCCTAAACTTAACCTTGTCCAAATAGGGCTTCTAACCAATCTTGTGCATCCAATAGGTGTTTTTGTGTCATTGGATGAACAATTAGGTCATTTTCGTCCTCCCTAGGCTAATTCTTGTCAATTAGGGTTTTTAACGTATCTTGTCCATCCAATAGGTGTTTTGTGTCATTGGATGAATATTTAGGACATTTTTGTCCTCCCTACACTTAATTTTATCCAATTAGGGTTATTAACCAATCTTGTCCATCCAATAGGTGTTTTGTGTCATTGGATGAACATTTAGGTCATTTTCGTCTTCCCTACACATTATCTTGCCCAATTAGGGTTTCTAACCAATCTTGTGCATCCAATACGTGTTTTTGTGTCATTGGTTGAACAATTAGGTCATTTTCGTCCTCCCTTGGCTAATTCTTGTCAAATTAGGATTATTAACCAATCTTGTGCATCCAATAGGAGTTTTTATGTCATTGGATGAACAATTAGGTCATTTTCGTCCTCCATAGGCTAATTCTTGTCCAATTAGGGTTTTTAACCTATCTTGTCCATCCAATAGGTGTTTTGTGTCATTGGATGAATATTTAGGTCATTTTCGTCCTCCCTACACTTAATCTTATCCAATTAGGGTTATTAACCAATAGGTGTTTTGTGTCATTGGATGAACATTTAGGTTAATTTCGTCCTCGCTACACTTTATCTGGCCGAATTAGGGTTTCTAACCAATCTTGTGCATCCAATAGTTGTTTTTGTGTCATTGGTTGAACAATTAGGTCATTTTCGTCCTCCCTAGGCTAATTCTTGTCCAATTAGGGTTTTTAACCAATCTTGTGCATCCAATAGGTGTATTGTGTCATTGGATGAATATTTAGGTCATTTTCGTCCTCCCTACACCTAATCTTGTCCAATTAGGATTTTTAACCAATCTTGTGCATCCAATAGGAGTTTTTGTGTCATTGGATGAACAATTAGGTCATTTTCGTCCTCCCTAGGCTAATTCTTGTCCAATTAGGGTTTTTAACCAATCTTGTGCATCCAATAGGTGTATTGTGTCATTGGATGAATATTTAGGTCATTTTCGTCCTCCCTACTCTTAATCTTGTCCAATTAAGGTTTCTAACCTATCTTGTGCATCCAATAGGTGTGTTTGTGTTATTGGATGAACAATTAGGTCATTTTTATCCTCCCTAGGCTAATTCTTGTCCAATTATGGTTTTTAAGTAAATCTTGTGTATCCAATAGGTGTTTTGTGTCATTGGCTGAAAATTTAGGTCATTTCCGTCCTCCCTAGGCTTATGCTTGTCCAATTAGGGTTTCTAACCAATCTTGTGCATCCAATAGTTGTGTTTGTGTCATTGGATGAACATTTAGGTCATTTTCGTCCTCCCTAAACTTAATCTTGTCCAATTAGGGTTTCTATGCAATCTTGTGCATCCAATAGTTGTGTTTGTGTCATTGGATGAACATTTAGGTCATTTTCGTCCTCCCTAGGCTAATTCTTGTCCAATTAGGGTTTTGAACCAATCTTATGCATCCAATAGGTGTTTTATGTCATTGGATGAACATTTAGGTCATTTTTGTCTTCCCTACAGTTTATCTTGACCAATTAGGGTTTCTAACCAATCTTGTGCATCCAATTGGTGTTTTTGTGTCATTGGATGAACATTTAGGTCATTTTCGTCCTCCCTACACCTAATCTTGTCCAATTAGGGTTTTTGACCAATCTTGTGCATCCAATAGATGTGTTTGTGTCAGTGGATGAACATTTAGGTCATTTTCATCCTCCCTAGGCTTATGCCTGTCCAATTAGGGTTTCTAACCAATCTTGTGCATCCAATAGTTGTGTTTGTGTCATTGGATGAACATTTAGGTCATTTTCGTCCTCCCTAGGCTAATTCTTGTCCAATTAGCGTTTTTAACCTATCTTGTCCATCCAATAGGTGTTTTGTGTCATTGGATGAACATTTAGGTCATTTTTGTCTTCCCTACAGTTTATCTTGACCAATTAGGGTTTCTAACCAATCTTGTGCATCCAATTGGTGTTTTTGTGTCATTGGATGAACATTTAGGTCATTTTCGTCCTCCCTACACCTAATCTTGTCCAATTAGGGTTTTTGACCAATCTTGTGCATCCAATAGATGTGTTTGTGTCAGTGGATGAACATTTAGGTCATTTTCATCCTCCCTAGGCTTATGCCTGTCCAATTAGGGTTTCTAACCAATCTTGTGCATCCAGTAGTTGTGTTTGTGTCATTGGATGAACATTTAGGTCATTTTCGTCCTCCCTAAACTTAATCTTGTCCAAATAGGGCTTCTAACCAATCTTGTGCATCCAATAGGTGTTTTTGTGTCATTGGATGAACAATTAGGTCATTTTCGTCCTCCCTAGGCTAATTCTTGTCAATTAGGGTTTTTAACGTATCTTGTCCATCCAATAGGTGTTTTGTGTCATTGGATGAATATTTAGGACATTTTTGTCCTCCCTACACTTAATTTTATCCAATTAGGGTTATTAACCAATCTTGTCCATCCAATAGGTGTTTTGTGTCATTGGATGAACATTTAGGTCATTTTCGTCTTCCCTACACTTTATCTTGCCCAATTAGGGTTTCTAACCAATCTTTTGCATCCAATACGTGTTTTTGTGTCATTGGTTTAACAATTAGGTCATTTTCGTCCTCCCTTGGCTAATTCTTGTCAAATTAGGATTATTAACCAATCTTGTGCATCCAATAGGAGTTTTTATGTCATTGGATGAACAATTAGGTCATTTTCGTCCTCCATAGGCTAATTCTTGTCCAATTAGGGTTTTTAACCTATCTTGTCCATCCAATAGGTGTTTTGTGTCATTGGATGAATATTTAGGTCATTTTTGTCTTCCCTACAGTTTATCTTGACCAATTAGGGTTTCAAACCAATCTTGTGCATCCAATACGTGTTTTTGTGTCATTGGTTGAAAAATTAGGTCATTTTCGTCCTCCCTTGGCTAATTCTTGTCCAATTAGGATTTTTAACCAATCTTGTGCATCCAATAGGAGTTTTTGTGTCATTGGATGAACAATTAGGTCATTTTCGTCCTCCATAGGCTAATTCTTTTCCAATTAGGGTTTTTAACCTATCTTGTCCATCCAATAGGTGTTTTGTGTCATTGGATGAATATTTAGGTCACTTTCGTCCTCCCTACACTTAATCTTATCCAATTAGGGTTATTAACCAATCTTGTGCATCCAATAGGTGTTTTGTGTCATTGGATGAACATTTAGGTCATTTTCGTCCTCCCTACACTTAATCTTATCCAATTAGGGTTATTAACCAATCTTGTGCATCCAATAGGTGTTTTTGTGTCATTGGATGAACAGTTAGGTCATTTTCGTCCTCGCTAGGCTAATTCTGGTCCAATTAGGGTTTTTAACCTATCTTGTCCATCCAATAGGTGTTTTTGTGTTAGTGGATGAACATTTAGGTCATTTTTATCCTCCCTAGGCTTATGCTTGTCCAATTAGGGTTTCTAACCAATCTTGTGCATCCAATAGGTGTTTTTAAGTCATTGGATGAACAGTTAGGTCATTTTCGTCCTCCCTAGGCTAATTCTTGACCAATTAGGGTTTCTAACCAATCTTGTGCATCCAATACGTGTTTTTGTGTCATTGGTTGAAAAATTAGGTCATTTTCGTCCTCCCTTGGCTAATTCTTGTCCAATTAGGATTTTTAACCAATCTTGTGCATCCAATAGGAGTTTTTATGTCATTGGATGAACAATTAGGTCATTTTCGTCCTCCATAGGCTAATTCTTGTCCAATTAGGGTTTTTAACCTATCTTGTCCATCCAATAGGTGTTTTGTGTCATTGGATGAATATTTAGGTCATTTTTGTCCTCCCTACACTTAATCTTATCCAATTAGGGTTATTAACCAATAGGTGATATGTGTCATTGGATGAACATTTAGGTTATTTTCGTCCTCCCTACACTTTATCTGGCCCAATTAGGGTTTCTAACCAATCTTGTGCATCCAATAGGTGTTTTTGTGTCATTGGTTGAACAATTAGGTCATTTTCGTCCTCCCTAGGCTAATTCTTGTCCAATTAGGGTTTTTAACCAATCTTGTGCATCCAATAGGTGTATTGTGTCATTGGATGAATATTTAGGTCATTTTCGTCCTCCCTACACTTAATCTTGTCCAATTAGGGTTTTTAACCAATCTTGTGCATCTAATCGGTGTTTTGTGTCATTGGATGAACATTTAGGTCATTTTCGTCCTCCCTACACTCTATCTTGTCCAATTAGGGTTTCTAACCAATGTTGTGCATCCAATTGGTGTTTTTGTGTCATTGGATGAACATTTAGGTCATTTCCGTCCTCCCTACACCTAATCTTGTCCAATTAGGGTTTTTAACCAATCTTGTGCATCCAATAGGTGTTTTTGTGTCAGTGGATGAACATTTAGGTCATTTTCATCCTCCCTAGGCTTATGCTTGTCCAATTAAGGTTTCTAACCAATCTTGTGCATCCAATAGTTGTGTTTGTGTCATTGGATGAACATTTAGGTCATTTTCGTCCTCCCTAGGCTAATTCTTGTCCAATTAGCGTTTTTAACCTATCTTGTCCATCCAATAGGTGTTTTGTGTCATTGGATGAACATTTAAGTCATTTTTGTCTTCCCTACAGTTTATCTTGACCAATTAGGGTTTCTAACCAATCTTGTGCATCCAATACGTGTTTTTGTGTCATTGGTTGAAAAATTAGGTCATTTTCGTCCTCCCTTGGCTAATTCTTGTCCAATTAGGATTTTTAACCAATCTTGTGCATCCAATAGGAGTTTTTGTGTCATTGGATGAACAATTAGGTCATTTTCGTCCTCCATAGGCTAATTCTTGTCCAATTAGGGTTTTTAACCTATCTTGTCCATCCAATAGGTGTTTTGTGTCATTGGATGAATATTTAGGTCATTTTCGTCCTCCCTAGGCTTATGCTTGTCCAATTAGGGTTTCTAACAAATCTTGTGCATCCAATAGTTGTGTTTGTATCATTGGATGAACATTTAGGTCATTTTCGTCCTCCCTAGGCTAATTCTTGTCCAATTAGGGTTTTTAACCTATCTTGTCCATTTAATAGGTGTTTTGTGTAATTGGATGAACATTTAGGTCATTTTCGTCTTCCCTACAGTTTATCTTGACCAATCAGGGTTTCTAACCAATCTTGTGCATCCAATACGTGTTTTTGTGTCATTGGTTGAACAATTAGGTCATTTTCGTCCTCCCTTGGCTAATTCTTGTCCAATTAGGGCTTCTAACCAATCTTGTGCATCCAATAGGTGTTTTTGTGTCATTGGATGAACAGTTAGGTCATTTTCGTCCTCCCTAGGCTAATTCTTGTCCAATTAGGGTTTTTAACCAATCTTGTGCATCCAATAGGTGTTTTGTGTCATTGGATGAACATTTAGGTCATTTTCGTCCTCCCTACACTTTATCTTGTCCAATTAGGGTTTCTAACCAATCTTGTACATCCAATTGGTGTTTTTGTGTCATTGGATGAACATTTAGGTCATTTTCGTCCTCCCTACACCTAATCTTGTCCAATTAGGGTTTTTAACCAATCTTGTGCATCCAATAGGTGTTTTTGTGTCAGTGGATGAACATTTAGGTCATTTTCATCCTCCCTAGGCTTATGCTTGTCCAATTAGGGTTTCTAACCAATCTTGTGCATCCAATAGTTGTGTTTGTGTCATTGGATGAACATTTAGGTCATTTTCGTCCTCCCTAAAATTAATCTTGTCCAATTAGGGTTTTTAACCAATATTGTGCATCCAATAGGTGTTTTGTGTCATTGGATGAATATTAAGGTCATTTTCGTCCTCCCTACTCTTAATCTTGTCCAATTAGGGTTTTTAACTAATCTTGTGCATCCAATAGGTGTTTTGTGTCATTGGATGAACATTTAGGTCATTTTCGTCCTCCCTACACTTTATCGTGTCCAATTAGGGTTTCTAACCAATCTTTTGCATCCAATTGGTGTTTTTGTGTCATTGGATGAACATTTAGGTCATTTTCGTCCTCCCTACACCTAATCTTGTCCAATTAGGGTTATTAACCAATCTTGTGCATCCAATAGGTGTTTTTGTGTCATTGGATGAACATTTAGGTCATTTTGGTCCTCCCCAAAGCTAATCTTGTCCAATTAGGGTTTTTAACCAATCTTGTGCATCCAATAGGTGTTTTTGTGTCAGTGGATGAACATTTAGGTCATTTTCATCCTCCCTAGGCTTATGCTTATCCAATTACGGTTTCTAACCAATCTTGTGCATCCAATAGTTGTGTTTGTGTCATTGGATGAACATTTAGGTCATTTTCGTCCTCCTTATCCTTAATCTTGTCCAATTAGGGTTTCTAACCAATCTTGTCCATCCAATAGGAGTTTTTGTGTCATTGGATGAACAATTAAATCCTTTTCGTCCTCCCTAGGGTAATTCTTGTCCAATTAGGGTTTTTGACCTATCTTGTCCATCCAATAGGTGTTTTGTGTCATTGGATGAATATTTAGGTCATTTTCGTCCTCCCTACACTTAATCTTATCCAATTAGGGTTATTAACCAATCTTGTGCATCCAATAGGTGTTTTGTGTCATTGGATGAACATTTAGGTCATTTTCGTCCTCCCTACACTTTATCTTGCCCATTTAGGGTTTCTAACCAATCTTATGCATCCAATAGGTGTTTTTGTCTCATTGGTTGAACAATTAGGTCATTTTCGTCCTCCCTAGGCTAATTCTTGTTCAATTAGGATTTTTAACCAATCTTGTGCATCCAATAGGAGTTTTTGTGTCATTGGATTAACAATTAGGTCATTTTCGTCCTCCCTAGGCTAATTCTTGTCCAATTAGGGTTTTTAACCAATCTTGTGCATCCAATAGTTGTGTTTGTGTCATTGGATGAACATTTAGGTCGTTTTCATCCTCCCTAGGCTTATGCTTGTCCAATTAGGGTTTCTAACCAATCTTGTGCATCCAATAGGTGTTTTTGTGTCATTGGTTGAACAATTAGGTCATTTTCGTCCTCCCTAGGCTAATTCTTGTCCAATTAGGGTTTTTAACCAATCTTGTGCATCCAATAGGTGTATTATGTCATTGGATGAATATTTAGGTCATTTTAGTCCTCCCTACACCTAATCTTGTCCAATTAGGATTTTTAACCAATCTTGTGCATCCAATAGGAGTTTTTGTGTCATTGGATTAACAATTAGGTCATTTTCGTCCTCCCTAGGCTAATTCTTGTCCAATTAGGGTTTTTAACCAATCTTGTGCATCCAATAGTTGTGTTTGTGTCATTGGATGAACATTTAGGTCGTTTTCATCCTCCCTAGGCTTATGCTTGTCCAATTAGGGTTTCTAACCAATCTTGTGCATCCAATAGGTGTTTTTGTGTCATTGGTTGAACAATTAGGTCATTTTCGTCCTCCCTAGGCTAATTCTTGTCCAATTAGGGTTTTTAACCAATCTTGTGCATCCAATAGGTGTATTGTGTCATTGGATGAACAATTAGGTCATTTTCGTCCTCCCTAGGCTAATTCTTGTCCAATTAGGGTTTTTAACCAATCTTGTGCATCCAATAGATGTATTGTGTCATTGGATGAATATTTAGGTCATTTTCGTCCTCCCTACTCTTAATCTTGTCCAATTAGGGTTTTTAACCAATCTTGTGCATCTAATAGGTGTTTTGTGTCATTGGATGAACATTTAGGTCATTTTCGTCCTCCCTACACTGTATCTTGTCTAATTAGGGTTTCTAACCAATCTTGTGCATCCAATTGGTGTTTTTGTGTCATTGGATGAACATTTAGGTCATTTTCGTCCTCCCTACACCTAATCTTGTCCAATTAGGGTTTTTAACCAATCTTGTGCATCCAATAGGTGTTTTTGTGTCAGTGGATGCACATTTAGGTCATTTTCATCCTCCCTAGGCTTATGCTTGTCCAATTATGGTTTCTAACCAATCTTGTGCATCCAATAGTTGTGTTTGTGTCATTGGATGAACATTTAGGTCATTTTCGTCCTCCCAAGGCTAATTCTTGTCCAATTAGGGTTTTTAACCTATCTTGTCCATCCAATAGGTGTTTTGTGCCATTGGATGAACATTTAGGTCATTTTTGTCTTCCCTACAGTTTATCTTGACCAATTAGGGTTTCTAACCAATCTTGTGCATCCAATACGTGTTTTTGTGTCATTGGTTGAAAAATTAGGTCATTTTCGTCCTCCCTTGGCTAATTCTTGTTCAATTAGGATTTTTAACCAATCTTGTGCATCCAATAGGAGTTTTTGTGTCATTGGATGAACAATTAGGTCATTTTCGTCCTCCATAGGCTAATTCTTGTCCAATTAGGGTTTTTAACCTATCTTGTCCATCCAATAGGTGTTTTGTGTCATTGGATGAATATTTAGGTCATTTTCGTCCTCCCTACACTTAATCTTATCCAATTAGGGTTATTAACCAATCTTGTGCATCCAATAGGTGTTTTGTGTCATTGGATGAACATTTAGGTCATTTTCGTCCTCCCTACACTTAATCTTATCCAATTAGGGTTATTAACCAATCTTGTGCATCCAATAGGTGTTTTTGTGTCATTGGATGAACAGTTAGGTCATTTTCGTCCTCGCTAGGCTAATTCTGGTCCAATTAGGGTTTTTAACCTATCTTGTCCATCCAATAGGTGTTTTTGTGTCAGTGGATGAACATTTAGGTCATTTTTATCCTCCCTAGGCTTATGCTTGTCCAATTAGGGTTTCTAACCAATCTTGTGCATCCAATAGGTGTTTTTAAGTCATTGGATGAACAGTTAGGTCATTTTCGTCCTCCCTAGGCTAATTCTTGTCCAATTAGGGTTTTTAACCTATCTTGTCCATCCAATAGGTGTTTTGTGTCATTGGATGAACATTTAGGTCATTTTCGTCTTCCCTACAGTTTATCTTGACCAATTAGGGTTTCTAATCAATCTTGTGCATCCAATACGTGTTTTTGTGTCATTGGTTGAACAATTAGGTCATTTTCGTCCTCCCTTGGCTAATTCTTGTCCAATTAGGGCTTCTAACCAATCTTGTGCATCCAATAGGTGTTTTTGTGTCATTGGATGAACAATTAGGTCATTTTCGTCCTCCATAGGCTAATTCTTGTCCAATTAGGGTTTTTAACCTATCTTGTCCATCCAATAGGTGTTTTGTGTCATTGGATGAACATTTAGGTTATTTTCGTCCTCCCTACACATTATCTGGCCCAATTAGGGTTTCTAACCAATCTTGTGCATCCAATAGGTGTTTTTGTGTCATTGGTTGAACAATTAGGTCATTTTCGTCCTCCCTAGGCTAATTCTTGTCCAATTAGGGTTTTTAACGAATCTTGTGCATCCAATAGGTGTATTGTGTCATTGGATGAATATTTAGGTCATTTTCGTCCTCCCTACACCTAATCTTGTCCAATTAGGATTTTTAACCAATCTTGTGGATCCAATAGGAGTTTTTGTGTCATTGGATGAACAATTAGGTCATTTTCGTCCTCCCTAGGCTAATTCTTGTCCAATTAGGGTTTTTAACCAATCTTGTGCATCCAATAGGTGTATTGTGTCATTGGATGAATATTTAGGTCATTTTCGTCCTCCCTACTCTTAATCTTGTCCAATTAGGGTTTTTAACCAATCTTGTGCATCTAATAGGTGTTTTGTGTCATTGGATGAACATTTAGGTCATTTTCGTCCTCCCTACACTCTATCTTGTCCAATTAGGGTTTCTAACCAATCTTGTGCATCCAATTGGTGTTTTTGTGTCATTGGATGAACATTTAGGTCATTTTCGTCCTCCCTACACCTAATCTTGTCCAATTAGGGTTTTTAACCAATCTTGTGCATCCAATAGGTGTTTTTGTGTCAGTGGATGAACATTTAGGTCATTTTCATCCTCCCTAGGCTTATGCTTGTCCAATTAAGGTATCTAACCAATCTTGTGCATCGAATAGTTGTGTTTGTGTCATTGGATGAACATTTAGGTCATTTTCGTCCTCCTTAGGCTAATTCTTGTCCAATTAGGGTTTTTAACCTATCTTGTGCATCCAATAGGTGTTTTGTGTCATTGGATGAACATTTAGGTCATTTTTGTCTTCCCTACAGTTTATCTTGACCAATTAGGGTTTCTAACCAATCTTGTGCATCCAATACGTGTTTTTGTGTCATTGGTTGAAAAATTAGGACATTTTCGTCCTGGCTTGGCTAATTCTTGTCCAATTAGGATTTTTAACCAATCTTGTGCATCCAATAGGAGTTTTTGTGTCATTGGATGAACAATTAGGTCATTTTCGTCCTCCATAGGCTAATTCTTGTCCAATTAGGGTTTTTAACCTATCTTGTCCATCCAATAGGTGTATTGTGTCATTGGATGAATATTTAGGTCATTTTCGTCCTCCTTACACCTAATCTTGTCCAATTAGGGTTTTTAACCAATCTTGTGCATCCAATAGGTGTTATTGTGTCAGTGGATGAATATTTAGGTCATTTTCATCCTCCTTACGCTTATGCTTGTCCAATTAGGGTTTTGTAACCAATCTTGTGCATCCAATAGTTGTGTTTGTGTCATTGGATGAACATTTAGGTCATTTTCGTCCTCCCTAAACTTAATCTTGTCCAAATAGGGCTTCTAACCAATCTTGTGCATCCAATAGGTGTTTTTGTGTCATTGGATGAACAATTAGGTCATTTTCGTCCTCCCTAGGCTAATTCTTGTCCAATTAGGGTTTTTAACGTATCTTGTCCATCCAATAGGTGTTTTGTGTCATTGGATGAATATTTAGGACATTTTTGTCCTCCATACACTTAATCTTATCCAATTAGGGTTATTAACCAATCTTGTCCATCCAATAGGTGTTTTGTGACATTGGATGAACATTTAGGTCGTTTTCGTCTTCCCTACACTTTATCTTGCCCAATTAGGGTTTCTAACCAATCTTGTGCATCCAATAGATGTTTTTGTGTCATTGGTTGAACAATTAGGTCATTTTCGTCCTCCCTTGGCTAATTCTTGTCCAATTAGGATTATTAACCAATCTTGTGCATCCAATAGGAGTTTTTGTGTCATTGGATGAACAATTAGGTCATTTTCGTCCTCCATAGGCTAATTCTTGTCCAATTAGGGTTTTTAACCTATCTTGTCCATCCAATAGGTGTTTTGTGTCATTGGATGAATATTTAGGTCATTTTCGTCCTCCCTACACTTAATCTTATCCAATTAGGGTTATTAACCAATAGGTGTTTTGTGTCATTGGTTGAACAATTAGGTCATTTTCATCCTCCCTAGGCTTATGCTTATCCAATTAGGGTTTCTAACCAATCTTGTGCATCCAATATTGTGTTTGTGTCATTGCATTAACATTTAAGTAATTTTCGTCGTCCCTAAACTTAATCTTGTCCAATTAACCTATCTTGTCCATCCAATAGGTGTTTTGTGTCATTGGATGAACATTTAGGTCATTTTTGTCTTCCCTACAGTTTATCTTGACCAATTAGGGTTTCTAACCAATCTTGTGCATCAAATACGTGTTTTTGTGTCATTGGTTGAAAAATTAGGTCATTTTCGTCCTCCCTTGGCTAATTCTTGTCCAATTAGGAATTTTAACCAATCTTGTGCATCCAATAGGAGTTTTTGTGTCATTGGATGAACAATTAGGTCATTTTCGTCCTCCATTGGCTAATTCTTGTCCAATTAGGGTTTTTAACCTATCTTGTCCATCCAATAGGTGTTTTGTGTCATTGGATGAATATTTAGGTCATTTTCGTCCTCCCTACACTTAATGTTATCCAATTAGTGTTATTAACCAATCTTGTGCATCCAATAGGTGTTTTGTGTCATTGGATGAACATTTAGGTCATTTTCGACCTCCCTACACTTTATCTTGCCCATTTAGGGTTTCTAACCAATCTTATGCATCCAATAGGTGTTTTTGTGTCATTGGCTGAACATTTAGGTCATTTTCATCCTCCCTAGGCTTATGCTTGTCCAATTAGGGTTTCTAACCAATCTTGTGCATCCAATAGTTGTGTTTGTCTCATTGGATGAACATTTAGTTCATTTTCGTCGTCCCTATACTTAATCTTGTCCAATTAGGGTTTCTATGCAATCGTGTGCATCCAATAGGTGTTTTGTGTCATTGGATGAATATTTAGGTCATTTTCGTCCTCCCTAGGCTAATTCTTGTCCAATTAGGGGTTTGAACCAATCTTGTGCATCCAATAGGTGTTTTATGTCAATGGATGAACATTTAGGTCATTTTCGTCCTTTCTACCCTTTATCTTGTCCAATTAGGGTTTCTAACCAATCTTGTGCATCCAATTGGTGTTTTTATGTCATTGGATGAACATTTAGGTCATTTTCGTCCTCCCTACACCTAATCTTGTCCAATTAGGGTTTTTAACCAATCTTGTGCATCCAATAGATGTATTTGTGTCGGTGGATGAACATTTAGGTCATTTTCATCCTCCCTAGGCTTATACCTGTCCAATTAGGGTTTCTAACCAATCTTGTGCATCCAATAGTTGTGTTAACGTATCTTGTCCATCCAATACGCTTATGCTTGTCCAATTAGGGTTTTGTAACCAATCTTGTGCATCCAATAGTTGTGTTTGTGTAATTGGATGAAAATTTAGGTCATTTTCGTCCTCCCTACACTTAATCTTGTCCAATTAAGGTTTCTAACCTATCTTGTGCATCCAATAGGTGTGTTTGTGTTATTGGATGAACAATTAGGTCATTTTTGTCCTCCCTAGGCTAATTCTTGTCCAATTATGGTTTTTAAGTAAATCTTGTGCATCCAATAGGTGTTTTTGTGTCATTGGCTGAAAATTTAGGTCATTTTCATCCTCCCTAGGCTTATGCTTGTCCAATTAGGGTTTCTAACCAATCTTGTGCATCCAATAGTTGTGTTTGTGTCATTGGATGAACATTTAGGTCATTTTCGTCCTCCCTAAACTTAATCTTGTCCAATTAGGGTTTCTATGCAATCTTGTGCATCCAATAGGTGTTTTGTGTCATTGGATGAATATTTAGGTCATTTTCGTCCTCCCTAGGCTAATTCTTGTCCAATTAGGGTTTTGAACCAATCTTATGCATCCAATAGGTGTTTTATGTCATTGGATGAACATTTAGGTCATCTTCGTCCTTTCTACACTTTATCTTGTCCAATTAGGGTTTCTAACCAATCTTGTGCATCCAATTGGTGTTTTTGTTTCATTGGATGAACATTTAGGTCATTTTCGTCCTCCCTACACCTAATCTTGTCCAATTAGGGTTTTTAACCAATCTTGTGCATCCAATAGATGTTTTTGTGTCAGTGGATGAACATTTAGGTCATTTTCATCCTCCCTAGGCTTATGCCTGTCCAATTAGGGTTTCTAACCAATCTTGTGCATCCAATAGTTGTGTTTGTGTCATTGGATGAACATTTAGGTCATTTTCGTCCTCCCTAAACTTAATCTTGTCCAAATAGGGCTTCTAACCAATCTTGTGCATCCAATAGGTGTTTTAATGTCATTGGATGAACAATTAGGTCATTTTTGTCCTCCCTAGGCTAATTCTTGTCAATTAGGGTTTTTAACGTATCTTGTCCATCCAATAGGTATTTTGTGTCATTGGATGAATATTTAGGACATTTTTGTCCTCCCAACACTTAATTTTATCCAATTAGGGTTATTAACCAATCTTGTCCATCCAATAGGTGTTTTGTGTCATTGGATGAACATGTAGGTCATTTTCGTCTTCCCTACACTTTATCTTGCCCAATTAGGGTTTCTAACCAATCTTTTGCATCAAATACGTGTTTTTGTGTCATTGGTTGAACAATTAGGTCATTTTCGTCCTCCCTTGGCTAATTCTTGTCAAATTAGGATTATTAACCAATCTTGTGCATCCAATAGGAGTTTTTATGTCATTGGATGAACAATTAGGTCATTTTCGTCCTCCATAGGCTAATTCTTGTCCAATTAGGGTTTTTAACCTATCTTGTCCATCCAATAGGTGTTTTGTGTCATTGGATGAATATTTAGGTCATTTTCGTCCTCCCTACACTTAATCTTATCCAATTAGGGTTATTAACCAATAGGTGTTTTGTGTCATTGGTTGAACAATTAGGTCATTTTCATCCTCCCTAGGCTTATGCTTATCCAATTAGGGTTTCTAACCAATCTTGTGCATCCAATATTGTGTTTGTGTCATTGCATTAACATTTAAGTCATTTTCGTCCTCGCTAAACTTAATCTTGTCCAATTAGGGTTTCTAACCAATCTTGTCCATCCAATAGGTGTTTTTGTGTCATTGGATGAACAATTAAATCCTTTTCGTCCTCCCTAGGCTAATTCTTGTCCAATTAGGGTTTTTAACCTATCTTGTCCATCCAATAGGTGTTTTGTGTCATTGGATGAATATTTAGGTCATTTTCGTCCTCCCTACACTTAATCTTATCCAATTAGGGTTATTAACCAATCTTGTGCATCCAATAGGTGTTTTGTGTCATTGGATGAACATTTAGGTCATTTTCGTCCTCCCTACACTTAATCTTATCCAATTAGGGTTATTAACCAATCTTGTGCATCCAATAGGTGTTTTTGTGTCATTGGATGAACAGTTAGGTCATTTTCGTCCTCGCTAGGCTAATTCTGGTCCAATTAGGGTTTTTAACCTATCTTGTCCATCCAATAGGTGTTTTTGTGTTAGTGGATGAACATTTAGGTCATTTTTATCCTCCCTAGGCTTATGCTTGTCCAATTAGGGTTTCTAACCAATCTTGTGCATCCAATAGGTGTTTTTAAGTCATTGGATGAACAGTTAGGTCATTTTCGTCCTCCCTAGGCTAATTCTTGACCAATTAGGGTTTCTAACCAATCTTGTGCATCCAATACGTGTTTTTGTGTCATTGGTTGAAAAATTAGGTCATTTTCGTCCTCCCTTGGCTAATTCTTGTCCAATTAGGATTTTTAACCAATCTTGTGCATCCAATAGGAGTTTTTATGTCATTGGATGAACAATTAGGTCATTTTCGTCCTCCATAGGCTAATTCTTGTCCAATTAGGGTTTTTAACCTATCTTGTCCATCCAATAGGTGTTTTGTGTCATTGGATGAATATTTAGGTCATTTTTGTCCTCCCTACACTTAATCTTATCCAATTAGGGTTATTAACCAATAGGTGATATGTGTCATTGGATGAACATTTAGGTTATTTTCGTCCTCCCTACACTTTATCTGGCCCAATTAGGGTTTCTAACCAATCTTGTGCATCCAATAGGTGTTTTTGTGTCATTGGTTGAACAATTAGGTCATTTTCGTCCTCCCTAGGCTAATTCTTGTCCAATTAGGGTTTTTAACCAATCTTGTGCATCCAATAGGTGTATTGTGTCATTGGATGAATATTTAGGTCATTTTCGTCCTCCCTACTCTTAATCTTGTCCAATTAAGGTTTCTAACCTATCTTGTGCATCCAATAGGTGTATTGTGTCATTGGATGAATATTTAGGTCATTTTCGTCCTCCCTACACCTAATCTTGTCCAATTAGGATTTTTAACCAATCTTGTGCATCCAATAGGAGTTTTTGTGTCATTGGATGAACAATTAGGTCATTTTCGTCCTCCCTAGGCTAATTCTTGTCCAATTAGGGTTTTTAACCAGTCTTGTGCATCCAATAGGTGTATTGTGTCATTGGATGAATATTTAGGTCATTTTCGTCCTCCCTACTCTTAATCTTGTCCAATTAGGGTTTTTAACCAATCTTGTGCATCTAATCGGTGTTTTGTGTCATTGGATGAACATTTAGGTCATTTTCGTCCTCCCTACACTCTATCTTGTCCAATTAGGGTTTCTAACCAATGTTGTGCATCCAATTGGTGTTTTTGTGTCATTGGATGAACATTTAGGTCATTTCCGTCCTCCCTACACCTAATCTTGTCCAATTAGGGTTTTTAACCAATCTTGTGCATCCAATAGGTGTTTTTGTGTTAGTGGATGAACATTTAGGTCATTTTCATCCTCCCTAGGCTTATGCTTGTCCAATTAAGGTTTCTAACCAATCTTGTGCATCCAATAGTTGTGTTTGTGTCATTGGATGAACATTTAGGTCATTTTCGTCCTCCCTAGGCTAATTCTTGTCCAATTAGCGTTTTTAACCTATCTTGTCCATCCAATAGGTGTTTTGTGTCATTGGATGAACATTTAGGTCATTTTTGTCTTCCCTACAGTTTATCTTGACCAATTAGGGTTTCTAACCAATCTTGTGCATCCAATACGTGTTTTTGTGTCATTGGTTGAAAAATTAGGTCATTTTCGTCCTCCCTTGGCTAATTCTTGTCCAATTAGGATTTTTAACCAATCTTGTGCATCCAATAGGTGTTTTTGTGTCAGTGGATGAACATTTAGGTCATTTTCATCCTCCCTAGGCTTATGCTTGTCCAATTAAGGTTTCTAACCAATCTTGTGCATCCAATAGTTGTGTTTGTGTCATTGGATGAACATTTAGGTCATTTTCGTCCTCCCTAGGCTAATTCTTGTCCAATTAGCGTTTTTAACCTATCTTGTCCATCCAATAGGTGTTTTGTGTCATTGGATGAACATTTAGGTCATTTTTGTCTTCCCTACAGTTTATCTTGACCAATTAGGGTTTCTAACCAATCTTGTGCATCCAATACGTGTTTTTGTGTCATTGGTTGAAAAATTAGGTCATTTTCGTCCTCCCTTGGCTAATTCTTGTCCAATTAGGATTTTTAACCAATCTTGTGCATCCAATAGGAGTTTTTGTGTCATTGGATGAACAATTAGGTCATTTTCGTCCTCCATAGGCTAATTCTTTTCCAATTAGGGTTTTTAACCTATCTTGTCCATCCAATAGGTGTTTTGTGTCATTGGATGAATATTTAGGTCATTTTCGTCCTCCCTACACTTAATCTTATCCAATTAGGGTGATTAACCAATCTTGTGCATCCAATAGGTGTTTTGTGTCATTGGATGAACATTTAGGTCATTTTCGTCCTCCCTACACTTTATCTTGCCCATTTAGGGTTTCTAACCAATCTTATGCATCCAATAGGTGTTTTTGTCTCATTGGTTGAACAATTAGGTCATTTTCGTCCTCCCTAGGCTAATTCTTGTCCAATTAGGATTTTTAACCAATCTTGTGCATCCAATAGGAGTTTTTGTGTCATTGGATTAACAATTAGGTCATTTTCGTCCTCCCTAGGCTAATTCTTGTCCAATTAGGGTTTTTAATCAATCTTGTGCATCCAATAGTTGTGTTTGTGTCATTGGATGAACAATTAGGTCGTTTTCATCCTCCCTAGGCTTATGCTTGTCCAATTAGGGTTTCTAACCAATCTTGTGCATCCAATAGGTGTTTTTGTGTCATTGGTTGAACAATTAGGTCATTTTCGTCCTCTCTAGGCTAATTCTTGTCCAATTAGGGTTTTTAACCAATCTTGTGCATCCAATAGGTGTATTCTGTCATTGGATGAATATTTAGGTCATTTTAGTCCTCCCTACACCTAATCTTGTCCAATTAGGATTTTTAACCAATCTTGTGCATCCAATAGGAGTTTTTGTGTCATTGGATGAACAATTAGGTCATTTTCGTCCTCCCTAGGCTAATTCTTGTCCAATTAGGGTTTTTAACCAATCTTGTGCATCCAATAGGTGTATTGTGTCATTGGATGAATATTTAGGTCATTTTCGTCCTCCCTACTCTTAATCTTGTCCAATTAAGGTTTCTAACCTATCTTGTGCATCCAATAGGTGTATTGTGTCATTGGATGAATATTTAGGTCATTTTCGTCCTCCCTACACCTAATCTTGTCCAATTAGGATTTTTAACCAATCTTGTGCATCCAATAGGAGTTTTTGTGTCATTGGATGAACAATTAGGTCATTTTCGTCCTCCCTAGGCTAATTCTTGTCCAATTAGGGTTTTTAACCAGTCTTGTGCATCCAATAGGTGTATTGTGTCATTGGATGAATATTTAGGTCATTTTCGTCCTCCCTACTCTTAATCTTGTCCAATTAGGGTTTTTAACCAATCTTGTGCATCTAATCGGTGTTTTGTGTCATTGGATGAACATTTAGGTCATTTTCGTCCTCCCTACACTCTATCTTGTCCAATTAGGGTTTCTAACCAATGTTGTGCATCCAATTGGTGTTTTTGTGTCATTGGATGAACATTTAGGTCATTTCCGTCCTCCCTACACCTAATCTTGTCCAATTAGGGTTTTTAACCAATCTTGTGCATCCAATAGGTGTTTTTGTGTTAGTGGATGAACATTTAGGTCATTTTCATCCTCCCTAGGCTTATGCTTGTCCAATTAAGGTTTCTAACCAATCTTGTGCATCCAATAGTTGTGTTTGTGTCATTGGATGAACATTTAGGTCATTTTCGTCCTCCCTAGGCTAATTCTTGTCCAATTAGCGTTTTTAACCTATCTTGTCCATCCAATAGGTGTTTTGTGTCATTGGATGAACATTTAGGTCATTTTTGTCTTCCCTACAGTTTATCTTGACCAATTAGGGTTTCTAACCAATCTTGTGCATCCAATACGTGTTTTTGTGTCATTGGTTGAAAAATTAGGTCATTTTCGTCCTCCCTTGGCTAATTCTTGTCCAATTAGGATTTTTAACCAATCTTGTGCATCCAATAGGAGTTTTTGTGTCATTGGATGAACAATTAGGTCATTTTCGTCCTCCATAGGCTAATTCTTTTCCAATTAGGGTTTTTAACCTATCTTGTCCATCCAATAGGTGTTTTGTGTCATTGGATGAATACTTAGGTCATTTTCGTCCTCCCTACACTTAATCTTATCCAATTAGGGTTATTAACCAATCTTGTGCATCCAATAGGTGTTTTGTGTCATTGGATGAACATTTAGGTCATTTTCGTCCTCCCTACACTTTATCTTGCCCATTTAGGGTTTCTAACCAATCTTATGCATCCAATAGGTGTTTTTGTGTCATTGGTTGAACAATTAGGTCATTTTCGTCCTCCCTAGGCTAATTCTTGTCCAATTAGGATTTTTAACCAATCTTGTGCATCCAATAGGAGTTTTTGTGTCATTGGATTAACAATTAGGTCATTTTCGTCCTCCCTAGGCTAATTCTTGTCCAATTAGGGTTTTTAACCAATCTTGTGCATCCAATAGTTGTGTTTGTGTCATTGGATGAACATTTAGGTCGTTTTCATCCTCCCTAGGCTTATGCTTGTCCAATTAGGGTTTCTAACCAATCTTGTGCATCCAATAGGTGTTTTTGTGTCATTGGTTGAACAATTAGGTCATTTTCGTCCTCCCTAGGCTAATTCTTGTCCAATTAGGGTTTTTAACCAATCTTGTGCATCCAATAGGTGTATTATGTCATTGGATGAATATTTAGGTCATTTTAGTCCTCCCTACACCTAATCTTGTCCAATTAGGATTTTTAACCAATCTTGTGCATCCAATAGGAGTTTTTGTGTCATTGGATTAACAATTAGGTCATTTTCGTCCTCCCTAGGCTAATTCTTGTCCAATTAGGGTTTTTAACCAATCTTGTGCATCCAATAGGTGTGTTTGTGTCATTGGATGAACATTTAGGTCGTTTTCATCCTCCCTAGGCTTATGCTTGTCCAATTAGGGTTTCTAACCAATCTTGTGCATCCAATAGGTGTTTTTGTGTCATTGGTTGAACAATTAGGTCATTTTCGTCCTCCCTAGGCTAATTCTTGTCCAATTAGGGTTTTTAACCAATCTTGTGCATCCAATAGGTGTATTGTGTCATTGGATGAACAATTAGGTCATTTTCGTCCTCCCTAGGCTAATTCTTGTCCAATTAGGGTTTTTAACCAATCTTGTGCATCCAATAGATGTATTGTGTCATTGGATGAATATTTAGGTCATTTTCGTCCTCCCTACTCTTAATCTTGTCCAATTAGGGTTTTTAACCAATCTTGTGCATCTAATAGGTGTTTTGTGTCATTGGATGAACGTTTAGGTCATTTTCGTCCTCCCTACACTGTATCTTGTCTAATTAGGGTTTCTAACCAATCTTGTGCATCCAATTGGTGTTTTTGTGTCATTGGATGAACATTTAGGTCATTTTCGTCCTCCCTACACCTAATCTTGTCCAATTAGGGTTTTTAACCAATCTTGTGCATCCAATAGGTGTTTTTGTGTCAGTGGATGCACATTTAGGTCATTTTCATCCTCCCTAGGCTTATGCTTGTCCAATTATGGTTTCTAACCAATCTTGTGCATCCAATAGTTGTGTTTGTGTCATTGGATGAACATTTAGGTCATTTTCGTCCTCCCAAGGCTAATTCTTGTCCAATTAGGGTTTTTAACCTATCTTGTCCATCAATAGGTGTTTTGTGCCATTGGATGAACATTTAGGTCATTTTTGTCTTCCCTACAGTTTATCTTGACCAATTAGGGTTTCTAACCAATCTTGTGCATCCAATACGTGTTTTTGTGTCATTGGTTGAAAAATTAGGTCATTTTCGTCCTCCCTTGGCTAATTCTTGTTCAATTAGGATTTTTAACCAATCTTGTGCATCCAATAGGAGTTTTTGTGTCATTGGATGAACAATTAGGTCATTTTCGTCCTCCATAGGCTAATTCTTGTCCAATTAGGGTTTTTAACCTATCTTGTCCATCCAATAGGTGTTTTGTGTCATTGGATGAATATTTAGGTCATTTTCGTCCTCCCTACACTTAATCTTATCCAATTAGGGTTATTAACCAATCTTGTGCATCCAATAGGTGTTTTGTGTCATTGGAAGAACATTTAGGTCATTTTCGTCCTCCCTACACTTTATCTTGCCCATTTAGGGTTTCTAACCAATCTTATGCATCCAATAGGTGTTTTTGTGTCATTGGTTGAACAATTAGGTCATTTTCGTCCTCCCTAGGCTAATTCTTGTCCAATTAGGATTTTTAACCAATCTTGTGCATCCAATAGGTGTTTTTGTGTCATTGGATGAACAATTAGGTCATTTTCGTCCTCCCTAGGCTAATTCTTGTCCAATTAGGGTTTTTAACCAATCTTGTGCATCCAATAGGTGTATTGTGTCATTGGATGAATATTTAGGTCATTTTCGTCCTCCCTACTCTTAATCTTGTCCAATTAAGGTTTCTAACCTATCTTGTGCATCCAATAGGTGTATTGTGTCATTGGATGAATATTTAGGTCATTTTCGTCCTCCCTACACCTAATCTTGTCCAATTAGGATTTTTAACCAATCTTGTGCATCCAATAGGAGTTTTTGTGTCATTGGATGAACAATTAGGTCATTTTCGTCCTCCCTAGGCTAATTCTTGTCCAATTAGGGTTTTTAACCAGTCTTGTGCATCCAATAGGTGTATTGTGTCATTGGATGAATATTTAGGTCATTTTCGTCCTCCCTACTCTTAATCTTGTCCAATTAGGGTTTTTAACCAATCTTGTGCATCTAATCGGTGTTTTGTGTCATTGGATGAACATTTAGGTCATTTTCGTCCTCCCTACACTCTATCTTGTCCAATTAGGGTTTCTAACCAATGTTGTGCATCCAATTGGTGTTTTTGTGTCATTGGATGAACATTTAGGTCATTTCCGTCCTCCCTACACCTAATCTTGTCCAATTAGGGTTTTTAACCAATCTTGTGCATCCAATAGGTGTTTTTGTGTTAGTGGATGAACATTTAGGTCATTTTCATCCTCCCTAGGCTTATGCTTGTCCAATTAAGGTTTCTAACCAATCTTGTGCATCCAATAGTTGTGTTTGTGTCATTGGATGAACATTTAGGTCATTTTCGTCCTCCCTAGGCTAATTCTTGTCCAATTAGCGTTTTTAACCTATCTTGTCCATCCAATAGGTGTTTTGTGTCATTGGATGAACATTTAGGTCATTTTTGTCTTCCCTACAGTTTATCTTGACCAATTAGGGTTTCTAACCAATCTTGTGCATCCAATACGTGTTTTTGTGTCATTGGTTGAAAAATTAGGTCATTTTCGTCCTCCCTTGGCTAATTCTTGTCCAATTAGGATTTTTAACCAATCTTGTGCATCCAATAGGTGTTTTTGTGTCAGTGGATGAACATTTAGGTCATTTTCATCCTCCCTAGGCTTATGCTTGTCCAATTAAGGTTTCTAACCAATCTTGTGCATCCAATAGTTGTGTTTGTGTCATTGGATGAACATTTAGGTCATTTTCGTCCTCCCTAGGCTAATTCTTGTCCAATTAGCGTTTTTAACCTATCTTGTCCATCCAATAGGTGTTTTGTGTCATTGGATGAACATTTAGGTCATTTTTGTCTTCCCTACAGTTTATCTTGACCAATTAGGGTTTCTAACCAATCTTGTGCATCCAATTGGTGTTTTTGTGTCATTGGATGAACATTTAGGTCATTTTCGTCCTCCCTACACCTAATCTTGTCCAATTAGGGTTTTTAACCAATCTTGTGCATCCAATAGGTGTTTTTGTGTCAGTGGATGCACATTTAGGTCATTTTCATCCTCCCTAGGCTTATGCTTGTCCAATTATGGTTTCTAACCAATCTTGTGCATCCAATAGTTGTGTTTGTGTCATTGGATGAACATTTAGGTCATTTTCGTCCTCCCAATGCTAATTCTTGTCCAATTAGGGTTTTTAACCTATCTTGTCCATCCAATAGGTGTTTTGTGCCATTGGATGAACATTTAGGTCATTTTTGTCTTCCCTACAGTTTATCTTGACCAATTAGGGTTTCTAACCAATCTTGTGCATCCAATACGTGTTTTTGTGTCATTGGTTGAAAAATTAGGTCATTTTCGTCCTCCCTTGGCTAATTCTTGTTCAATTAGGATTTTTAACCAATCTTGTGCATCCAATAGGAGTTTTTGTGTCATTGGATGAACAATTAGGTCATTTTCGTCCTCCATAGGCTAATTCTTGTCCAATTAGGGTTTTTAACCTATCTTGTCCATCCAATAGGTGTTTTGTGTCATTGGATGAATATTTAGGTCATTTTCGTCCTCCCTACACTTAATCTTATCCAATTAGGGTTATTAACCAATCTTGTGCATCCAATAGGTGTTTTGTGTCATTGGAAGAACATTTAGGTCATTTTCGTCCTCCCTACACTTTATCTTGCCCATTTAGGGTTTCTAACCAATCTTATGCATCCAATAGGTGTTTTTGTGTCAGTGGACGAACATTTAGGTCATTTTCATCTTCCCTAGGCTTATGCTTGTCCAATTAGGGTTTCTAACCAATCTTGTGCATCCAATAGTTGTGTTTGTGTCATTGGATGAACATTTAGGTCATTTTCGTCCTCCCTAAACTTAATCTTGTCCAATTAGGGCTTCTAACCAATATTGTGCATCTAATAGGTGTTTTTGTGTCATTGGATGAACAGTTAGGTCATTTTCGTCCTGCCTAGGCTAATTCTGGTCCAATTAGGGTTTTTAACCTATCTTGTCCATCCAATAGGTGTTTTGTGTAATTGGATGAATATTTAGGTCATTTCCGTCCTCCCTACACTTAATCTTATCCAATTAGGGTTATTAACCAATCTTGTGCATCCAATAGGTGTTTTGTGTCATTTGATGAACATTTAGGTCATTTTCGTCCTTCCTACACTTTATCTTGTCCAATTAGGGTTTCTAACCAATCTTGTGCATCCAATTGGTGTTTTTGTGTCATTGGATGAACATTTAGGTCATTTTGGTCCTCCCTACACCTAATCTTGTCCAATTAGGGTTTTTAACCAATCTTGTGCATCCAATAGGTGTTTTTGTGTCAGTGGATGAACATTTAGGTCATTTTCATCCTCCCTAGGCTTATGCTTGTCCAATTAGGGTTTTTAACCAATCTTGTGCATCCAATAGGTGTTTTGTGTCATTGGATGAATATTTAGGTCATTTTCGTCCTCCCTACTCTTAATCTTGTCCAATTAGGGTTTTTAACCAATCTTGTGCATCCAATAGGTGTTTTCTATCATTGGATGAACATTTAGGTCATTTTCGTCCTCCCTACACTATATCTTGTCCAATTAGGGTTTCTAACCAATCATTTCCATCCAATTGGTGTTTTTGTGTCATTGGATTAACATTTAGGTCATTTTCGTCCTCCCTACACCTAATCTTGTCCAATTAGGGTTTTTAACCAATCTTGTGCATCCAATAGGTGTTTTTGTGTCAGTGGATGAACATTTAGGTCATTTTCATCCTCCCTAGGCTTATGCTTGTCCAATTAAGGTTTCTAACCAATCTTGTGCATCCAATAGTTGTGTTTGTGTCATTGGATGAACATTTAGGTCATTTTCGTCCTCCCTAGGCTAATTCTTGTCCAATTAGCGTTTTTAACCTATCTTGTCCATCCAATAGGTGTTTTGTGTCATTGGATGAACATTTAGGTCATTTTCGTCCTCCCTACACTCTATCTTGTCCAATTAGGGTTTCTAACCAATGTTGTGCATCCAATTGGTGTTTTTGTGTCATTGGATGAACATTTAGGTCATTTCCGTCCTCCCTACACCTAATCTTGTCCAATTAGGGTTTTTAACCAATCTTGTGCATCCAATAGGTGTTTTTGTGTCAGTGGATGAACATTTAGGTCATTTTCATCCTCCCTAGGCTTATGCTTGTCCAATTAAGGTTTCTAACCAATCTTGTGCATCCAATAGTTGTGTTTGTGTCATTGGATGAACATTTAGGTCATTTTCGTCCTCCCTAGGCTAATTCTTGTCCAATTAGCGTTTTTAACCTATCTTGTCCATCCAATAGGTGTTTTGTGTCATTGGATGAACATTTAAGTCATTTTTGTCTTCCCTACAGTTTATCTTGACCAATTAGGGTTTCTAACCAATCTTGTGCATCCAATACGTGTTTTTGTGTCATTGGTTGAAAAATTAGGTCATTTTCGTCCTCCCTTGGCTAATTCTTGTCCAATTAGGATTTTTAACCAATCTTGTGCATCCAATAGGAGTTTTTGTGTCATTGGATGAACAATTAGGTCATTTTCGTCCTCCACAGGCTAATTCTTTTCCAATTAGGGTTTTTAACCTATCTTGTCCATCCAATAGGTGTTTTGTGTCATTGGATGAATATTTAGGTCATTTTCGTCCTTCCTACACTTAATCTTATCCAATTAGGGTTATTAACCAATCTTGTGCATCCAATAGGTGTTTTGTGTCATTGGATGAACATTTAGGTCATTTTCGTCCTCCCTACACTTTATCTTGCCCATTTAGGGTTTCTAACCAATCTTATGCATCCAATAGGTGTTTTTGTGTCATTGGTTGAACAATTAGGTCATTTTCGTCCTCCCTAGGCTAATTCTTGTCCAATTAGGATTTTTAACCAATCTTGTGCATCCAATAGGAGTTTTTGTGTCATTGGATTAACAATTAGGTCATTTTCGTCCTCCCTAGGCTAATTCTTGTCCAATTAGGGTTTTTAACCAATCTTGTGCATCCAATAGTTGTGTTTGTGTCATTGGATGAACATTTAGGTCATTTTCATCCTCCCTAGGCTTATGCTTGTCCAATTAGGGTTTCTAACCAATCTTGTGCATCCAATAGTTGTGTTTGTGTCATTGGATGAACATTTTGGTCATTTTCGTCCTCCCTAAACTTAATCTTGTCCAATTAGGGCTTCTAACCAATATTGTGCATCCAATTGGTGTTTTTGTGTCATTGGATGAACAGTTAGGTCATTTTTGTCCTCCCTAGGCTAATTATGGTCCAATTAGGGTTGTTAACCTATCTTGTCCATCCAATAGGTGTTTTGTGTCATTGGATGAATATTTAGGTCATTTCCGTCCTCCCTACACTTAATCTTATCCAATTAGGGTTATTAACCAATGTTGTGCATCCAATAGGTGTTTTGTGTCATTGGATGAACATTTAGGTCATTTTCGTCCTCCCTACACTTAATCTTATCCAATTAGGGTTATTAACCAATCTTGTGCATCCAATAGGTGTTTTTGTGTCATTGGATGAACATTTAGGTCATTTTCGTCCTCCCCACAGCTAATCTTGTCCAATTAGGGTTTTTAACCAATCTTGTGCATCCAATAGGTGTTTTTGTGTCAGTGGACGAACATTTAGGTCATTTTCATCTTCCCTTGGCTTATGCTTGTCCAATTAGGGTTTCTAACCAATCTTGTGCATCCAATAGTTGTGTTTGTGTCATTGGATGAACATTTAGGTCATTTTCGTCCTCCCTAAACTTAATCTTGTCCAATTAGGGCTTCTAACCAATATTGTGCATCCAATAGGTGTTTTTGTGTCATTGGATGAACAGTTAGGTCATTTTCGTCCTCCCTAGGCTAATTCTGGTCCAATTAGGGTTTTTAACCTATCTTGTCCATCCAATAGGTGTTTTGTGCCATTTGATGAATATTTAGGTCATTTCCGTCCTCCCTACACTTAATCTTATCCAATTAGGGTTATTAACCAATCTTGTGCACCCAATAGGTGTTTTGTGTCATTGGATGAACATTTAGGTCATTTTCGTCCTCCCTACACTTAATCTTATCCAATTAGGGTTATTAACCAATCTTGTGCATCCAATAGGTGTTTTTGTGTCATTGGATGAACAGTTAGGTCATTTTCGTCCTCGCTAGGCTAATTCTGGTCCAATTAGGGTTTTTAACCTATCTTGTCCATCCAATAGGTGTTTTTGTGTCAGTGGATGAACATTTAGGTCATTTTTATCCTCCCTAGGCTTATGCTTGTCCAATTAGGGTTTCTAACCAATCTTGTGCATCCAATAGGTGTTTTTAAGTCATTGGATGAACAGTTAGGTCATTTTCGTCCTCCCTAGGCTAATTCTTGTCCAATTAGGGTTTTTAACCTATCTTGTCCATCCAATAGGTGTTTTGTGTCATTGGATGAACATTTAGGTCATTTTCGTCTTCCCTACAGTTTATCTTAACCAATTAGGGTTTCTAACCAATCTTGTGCATCCAATAGGTGTTTTTGAGTCATCGGTTGAACAATTAGGTCATTTTCGTCCTCACTTGGCTAATTCTTGTACAATTAGCATTTTTAACCAATCTTGTGCATCCAATAGGAGTTTTTGTGTCATTGGATGAACAATTAGGTCATTTTCGTCCTCCATAGGCTAATTCTTGTCCAATTAGGGTTTTTAACTTATCTTGTCCATCCAATAGGTATTTTGTGTCATTGGATGAATATTAAGGTCATTTTCGTCCTCCCTACACTTAATCTTATCCAATTAGGGTTATGTACCAATCTTGTGCATCCAATAGGTGTTTTGAGTCATTGGATGAACATTTAGGTCATATTCGTCCTCCCTACACTTTATCTTGCCCAATTAGGGTTTCTATCCAATCTTGTGCATCCAATTGGTGTTTTTGTGTCTTTGGATGAACATTTAGATCATTTTCGTCCTCCCTACACCTAATCTTGTCCAATTAGGGTTTTTAACCAATCTTGTGCATCCAATAGGTGTTTTTGTGTCAGTGGATGAACATTTAGGTCATTTTCATCCTCCCTAGGCTTATACTTGTCCAATTAGGGTTTCTAACCAATCTTGTGCATCCAATAGTTGTGTTTGTGTCATTGGATGAACATTTATGTCATTTTCGTCCTCCCTAAACTTAATCTTGTCCAAATAGGGCTTCTAACCAATCTTGTGCATCAAATAGGTGTTTTTGTGTCATTGGATGAATATTTAGGTCATTTTCGTCCTCCCTACACTTAATCTTATCCAATTAGGGTTATTAACCAATCTTGTCCATCCAATAGGTGTGTTGTGTCATTGGATGAACATTTAGGTCATTTTCGTCCTCCCTTGGCTAATTCTTGTCCAACTAGGATTTTTAACCAATCTTGTGCATCCAATATGCTTTTTGTGTCATTGGATGAACAATTAGGTCATTTTCGTCGTCCCTAGGGTAATTCTTGTCCAATTATGGTTTTTAACCAATCTTTTGCATCCAATAGGTGTTTTGTGTCATTGGATGAATATTTAGGTCATTTTCGTCCTCCCTACTCTTAATCTTGTCCAATTAGGGTTTTTAACCTATATTGTCCATCCAATAGGTGTTTTGTGTCATTGGATGAACATTTAGGTCATTTTCGTCTTCCCTACAGTTTATCTTGACCAATTAGGGTTTCTAACCAATCTTGTGCATCCAATACGTCTTTTTGTGTCATTGGTTGAACAATTAGGTCATTTTCGTCCTCACTTGGATAATTCTTGTACAATTAGCATTTTTAACCAATCTTGTGCATCCAATAGGAGTTTTTGTGTCATTGGATGAACAATTAGGTCATTTTCGTCCTCCATAGGCTAATTCTTGTCCAATTAGGGTTTTTAACCTATCTTGTCCATCCAATAGGTGTTTTGTGTCATTGGATGAATATTTAGGTCATTTTCGTCCTCCCTACACTTAATCTTATCCAATTAGGGTTATTAACCAATCTTGTGCATCCAATAGGTGTTTTGTGTCATTGGATGAACATTTAGGTCATATTCGTCCTCCCTACACTTTATCTTGCCCATTTAGGGTTTCTAACCAATCTTATGCATCCAATAGGTGTTTTTGTGTCATTCGTTGAACAATTAGGTCATTTTCGTCCTCCCTAGGCTAATTCATGTCCAATTAGGATTTTTAACCAATCTTGTGCATCCAATAGGCGTTTTTGTACCATTGGATGAACAATTAGGTCATTTTCATCCTCCCTAGGCTTATGCTTGTCCAATTATGGTTTCTAACCAATCTTGTGCATCCAATAGTTGTGTTTGTGTCATTGGATGAACATTTAGGTCATTTTCGTCCTCCCTAAACTTAATCTTGTCCGATTAGGGCTTCTAACCAATCTTGTGCATCCAATAGGTGTTTTTAAGTCATTGGATGAACAGTAAGGTCATTTTCGTCTTCCCTAGGCTAATTCTTGTGCAATTATGGTTTTTAACCAATCTTGTGCATCCAATAGGTGTTTTGTGTCATTTGATGAATATTTAGGTCATTTTCGTCCTCCCTACTCTTAATCTTGTCCAATTAGGGTTTTTAACCAATTTGTGCATCCAATTGGTGTTTTGTGTCATTGGATGAATATTTAGGTCATTTTCGTCCTCCCTACTCTTAATCTTGTACAATTAGGGTTTTTAACCAATCTTGTGCATCCAATAGGTGTTTTCTGTCATCTGATGAACATTTAGGTTATTTTCGTCCTCCCTACACTTTATCTTGTCCAATTAGGGTTTCTAAACAATCTTGTGCATCCAATAG
>JBBPBS010000177.1:549700-577146 GCA_037974835.1 Cicer judaicum
TCCCTAGGCTAATTCTTGTGCAATTATGGTTTTTAACCAATCTTGTGCATCCAATAGGTGTTTTGTGTCATTTGATGAATATTTAGGTCATTTTCGTCCTCCCTACTCTTAATCTTGTCCAATTAGGGTTTTTAACCAATTTGTGCATCCAATTGGTGTTTTGTGTCATTGGATGAATATTTAGGTCATTTTCGTCCTCCCTACTCTTAATCTTGTACAATTAGGGTTTTTAACCAATCTTGTGCATCCAATAGGTGTTTTCTGTCATCTGATGAACATTTAGGTTATTTTCGTCCTCCCTACACTTTATCTTGTCCAATTAGGGTTTCTAAACAATCTTGTGCATCCAATAGTTGTGTTTGTGTCATTGGATGAACATTTAGGTCATTTTCGTCCTCCCTAAACTTAATCTTGTCCAATTAGGGTTTATAACCAATCTTGTGCATCCAATAGGTATTTTTGTGTCATTGGATGAACAATTAGGTCATTTTCATCCTCCCAACACCTAATCTTGTCCAATTAGGGCTTTTAACCAATCTTGTGCATCCAATAGGTGTTTTTGTGTCATTGGGTGAAAATTTAGGTCCTTTTCATCCTCCCTAGGATTATGCTTGTCCAATTAGGGTTTCTAATCAATCTTGTGCATCCATTAGTTGTGTTTGTGTCATTGGATGAACATTTAGGTCATTTTCGTCCTCCCTAAACTTAATCTTGTCCAATTAGGGTTTATAACCAATCTTGTGCATCCAATAGGTATTTTTGTGTCATTGGATGAACAATTAGGTCATTTTCGTCCTCGCTAGGCTTATTCTTTTCCAATTAGGGTTTTTAACCAATCTTGTGCATCCAATTGGTGTTTTGTGTCATTAGATGAACATTTAGGTCATTTTCGTCCTCCCTACACCTAATCTTGTCCAATTAGGGTTTTTAACAAAACTTGTGCATCCAATAGGTGTTATTGTGTTAGTGGATGAACATTTAGGTCATTTTCATCCTCCCTAGGCTTATACTTGTCCAATTAGGGATTCTAACCAATCTTGTGCATCCTATAGGTGTGTTTGTGTCATTGGATGACCAATTAGGTCATTTTTGTCCTCCATAGGCTTATTATTGTCCAATTAGGGTTTTTAACCAATCTTGTGCATCCAATAGGTGTGTTTGTGTCATTGGATGAATATTTAGGTCATTTTCGTCCTCCCTACAGTTAATCTTATCCAATTAGGGTTATTAACCAATCTTGTGCATCCAATAGGTGTTTTGTGTAATTGGATGAACATTTAGGTCATTTTCGTCCTCCCTACACTATATCTTGCCCAATTAGGGTTTCTAACCAATCTTGTGCATCTAATACATGTTTTTGTGTCAATTGTTGAACAATTAGGTCATTTTCGTCCTCCCTAGGCTAATTCTTGTCCAATTAGGATTTTTAACCAATCTTGTGCATCCAATAGGAGTTTTTGTGTCATTGGATGAACAATTAGGTCATTTTCGTCCTCACTAGGATAATTCTTGTCCAATTAGGGTTTTTAACAAATCTTGTGCATCCAATAGGTGTGTTTGTGACATCGGATGAATATTTAGGTCATTTTCGTCCTTCCTACACTTAATCTTGTCCAATTAGGGTTTTTGACCAATCTTGTGCATCGAATAGGTGTTTTTGTGTCATTGGATGAACAATTAGGTCATTTTCGTCCTCCCTACACTTAATCTTGTCCAATTAAGGTTTCTAACCAATCTTGTGCATCCAATAGGTGAGTTTGTGTCATTGGATGAACAATTCGGTCATTTTCGTCCTCCCTAGGCTACTTCTTGTACAGTTTGGGTTTTTAACCAATCTTGTGCATCCAATAGGTATTTTTGTGTCATTGGATGAACATTTAGGTCATTTTCATCCTCCCTAGGCTTATGCTTGTCCAATTAGGGTTTCTAACCAATCCTGTGCATCCAAAAGTTGTGTTTGTGTCATTGGATGAACATTTAGGTCATTTTCGTCCTCCCTATACTTAATCTTTTCCAATTAGGGTTTTTAACCAATCTTGTGCATCCAATGGGTGTTTTGGTGTCATTGGATGAACAATTAGGTCATTTTCGTCCTCCCAACACCTAATCTTGTCCAATTAGGGTTTTTAACCAATCTTGTGCATCCAATAGGTGTTTTTGTGTCATTGGATGGACATTTAGGTCCTTTTCATCCTCCCTAGGCTTATGCTTGTCCAATTAGGGTTTCTAACCAATCCTGTGCATCCAATAGTTGTGTTTGTGTCATTGGATGAACATTTAGGTCATTTTCGTCCTCCCTAGGCTAATTCTTGTCCAATTAGGGTTTCTAACCAATTTTGTGCATCCAATAGGTGTTTTTATGTCATTGGATGAACAATTAGGTCATTTTTGTCGTCCCTAGGCAAATTCTTGTCCAATTAGGGTTTAAAACCAATCTTGTCCATCCAATAGGTCTTTTGTGTCATTGGATGAACATTTAGGTCATTTTCGTCATCCCTACACTTAATCTTGTCCAATTAGGGTTTTTAACCAATCTTGTGCATCCAATAGGTGTTTTGTGTCATTGGATGAACATTTAGGTCATTTTAGTCCTCCCTACACTTTATCTTGTCCAATTAGGGTTTCTAACCAATCTTGTGCATCCAATAGCTGTTTTTGTGTCATTGGATGAACAATTAGGTCATTTTCGTCCTCCGTAGGCTTATTCTTGTCCAATTAGGGTTTTTAACCAATCTTGTGCATCCAATAGGTGTTTTTGTGTCATTGGATGAATATTTAGGTAATTTTCGTCCTCCCAACAACTAATCTTAGCCAATTAGGGTTTTTAACCAATCTTGTGCATCCAATAGGTGTTTTGTGTCATTGGATGAACATTTAGGTCATTTTAGTCCTCCCTACACTTTATCTTGTCCAATTAGGGTTTCTAACCAATCTTGTGCATCCAATAGGTGTTTTTGTGTCATTGGATGAACAATTAGGTCATTTTCGTCCTCCCTAGGCTAATTCTTGTCCAATTAGGGTTTTTAACCAATCTTCTGCATCCAATAGGTGTTTTTGTGTCATTGGATGAACAATTAGGTCATTTTCGTCCTCCCTAGGCTTATTCTTGTCCAATTAGGGTTTTTAACCAATCTTGTGCATCCAATTGGTGTTTTGTGTCATTAGATGAACATTTAGGTCATTTTCGTCCTCCCAACACCTAATCTTGTCCAATTAGGGTTTTTAACAAAACTTGTGCACCCAATCGGTGTTATTGTGTCAGTGGATGAACATTTAGGTCATTTTCATCCTCCCTAGGCTTATACTTGTCCAATTAGGGATTCTAACCAATCTTGTGCATCCTATAGGTGTGTTTGTGTCATTGGATGACCAATTAGGTCATTTTTGTCCTCCATAGGCTTATTCTTGTCCAATTAGGGTTTTTAACCAATCTTGTGCATCCAATAGGTGTGTTTGTGTCATTGGATGAATATTTAGGTCATTTTCGTCCTCCCTACACTTAGTCTTATCCAATTTGGGTTATTAACCAATCTTGTGCATCCAATAGGTGTTTTGTGTAATTGGATGAACATTTAGGTCATTTTCGTCCTCCCTACACTATATCTTGCCCAATTAGGGATTCTAACCAATCTTGTGCATCTAATACGTGTTTTTGTGTCAATTGTTGAACAATTTGGTCATTTTCGTCCTCCCTAGGCTAATTCTTGTCGAATTAGGATTTTTAACCAATCTTGTGCATCCAATAGGAGTTTTTGTGTCATTGGATGAACAATTAGGTCATTTTCATCCTCCCTAGGCTAATTCTTGTCCAATTAGGGTTTTTAACAAATCTTGTGCATCCAATAGGTGTGTTTGTGTCATCGGATGAATATTTAGGTCATTTTCGTCCTCCCTACACTTAATCTTGTCCAATTAGGGTTTTTGACCAATCTTGTGCATCGAATAGGTGTTCTTGTGTCATTGGATGAACAACTAGGTCATTTTCGTCTTCCCTAGGCTTATTGTTGTCCAATTAGGGTTTTTAACAAATCTTGTGCATCCAATAGGTGTTTTTGTGTCATAGGATGAACATTTAGGTCATTTTCGTCCTCCCAACACCTAATCTTGTCCAATTAGGGCTTTTAACCAATCTTGTGCATCCAATAGGTGTATTTGTGTCATTGGATGAACATTTAAGTCATTTTCGTCCTCCCTACACTTAATCTTGTCCAATTAAGGTTTCTAACCAATCTTGTGCATCCAATAGGTGAGTTTGTGTCATTGGATGAACAATTAGGTCATTTTCGTCCTCCCTAGGCTACTTCTTGTCCAGTTAGGGTTTTTAACCAATCTTGTGCATCCGATAGGTATTTTTGTGTCATTGGATGAACATTTAGGTCATTTTCATCCTCCCTAGGCTTATGCTTGTCCAATTATGGTTTCTAACCAATCCTGTGCATCCAAAAGTTGTGTTTATGTCATTGGATGAACATTTAGGTCATTTTCGTCCTCCCTGAACTTAATCTTTTCCAATTAGGGTTTTTAACCAATCTTGTGCATCCAATGGGTGTTTTTGTGTCATTGGATGAACAATTAGGTCATTTTCGTCCACCCAACACCTAATCTTGTCCAATTAGGGTTTTTAATCAATCTTGTGCATCCAATAGGTGTTTTTGTGTCATTGGATGAACATTTAGGTCCTTTTCATCCTCCCTAGGCTTATGCTTGTCCAATTAGGGTTTCTAACCAATCCTGTGTATCCGATAGTTGTGTTTGTGTCATTGGATGAACATTTAGGTCATTTTCGTCCTCCCTAGGCTAATTCTTGTCCAATTAGGGTTTCTAACCAATTTTTTGCATCCAATAGGTGTTTTTATGTCATTGGATGAACAATTAGGTCATTTTTGTCGTCCCTAGGCAAATTCTTGTCCAATTAGGGTTTAAAACCAATCTTGTCCATCCAATAGGTGTTTTGTGTCATTGGATGAACATTTAGGTCATTTTCGTCATCCCTACACTTAATCTTGTCCACTTAGGGTTTTTAACCAATCTTGTGCATCCAATAGGTGTTTTGTGTCATTGGATGAACATTTAGGTCATTTTAGTCCTCCCTACACTTTATCTTGTCCAATTAGGGTTTCTAACCAATCTTGTGCATCCAATAGGTGTTTTTGTGTCATTGGATGAACAATTAGGTCATTTTCGTCCTCCCTAGGCTTATTCTTGTCCAATTAGGGTTTTTAACCAATCTTGTGCATCCAATAGGTGTTTTTGTGTCATTGGATGAATATTTAGGTAATTTTCGTCCTCCCAACACCTAATCTTGGCCAATTAGGGTTTCTAACCAATATTGTGCATCCAATAGTTGTGTTTTGTGTCATTGGATGAACATTTAGGTCATTTTCGTCATCCCTACACTTAATCTTTTCCAATTAGGGTTTTTAACCAATCTTCTGCATCCAATAGGTGTTTTGTGTCATTGGATGAACATTTAGGTCATTTTAGTCCTCCCTACACTTTTTCTTGTCCAATTAGGGTTTCTAACCAATCTTGTGCATCCAATAGGTGTTTTTATGTCATTGGATGAACAATTAGGTCATTTTTGTCGTCCCTAGGCAAATTCTTGTCCAATTAGGGTTTAAAACCAATCTTGTCCATCCAATAGGTGTTTTGTGTCATTGGATGAACATTTAGGTCATTTTCGTCATCCCTACACTTAATCTTTTCCACTTAGGGTTTTTAACCAATCTTGTGCATCCAATAGGTGTTTTGTGTCATTGGATGAACATTTAGGTCATTTTAGTCCTCCCTACACTTTATCTTGTCCAATTAGGGTTTCTAACCAATCTTGTGCATCCAATAGGTGTTTTTGTGTCATTGGATGAACAATTAGGTCATTTTCGTCCTCCCTAGGCTTATTCTTGTCCAATTAGGGTTTTTAACCAATCTTGTGCATCCAATAGGTGTTTTTGTGTCATTGGATGAATATTTAGGTAATTTTCGTCCTCCCAACACCTAATCTTGGCCAATTAGGGTTTCTAACCAATATTGTGCATCCAATAGTTGTGTTTTGTGTCATTGGATGAACATTTAGGTCATTTTCGTCATCCCTACACTTAATCTTTTCCAATTAGGGTTTTTAACCAATCTTGTGCATCCAATAGGTGTTTTGTGTCATTGGATGAACATTTAGGTCATTTTAGTCCTCCCTACACTTTTTCTTGTCCAATTAGGGTTTCTAACCAATCTTGTGCATCCAATAGGTGTTTTTATGTCATTGGATGAACAATTAGGTCATTTTTGTCGTCCCTAGGCAAATTCTTGTCCAATTAGGGTTTAAAACCAATCTTGTCCATCCAATAGGTGTTTTGTGTCGTTGGATGAACATTTAGGTCATTTTCGTCATCACTACACTTAATCTTGTCCAATTAGGGTTTTTAACCAATCTTGTGCATCCAATAGGTGTTTTTTGTCATTGGATGAACATTTAGGTCATTTTAGTCCTCCCTACACTTTATCTTGTCCAATTAGGGTTTCTAACCAATCTTGTGCATCCAATAGGTGTTTTTGTGTTATTGGATGAACAATTAGGTCATTTTCGTCCTCCCTAGGCTTATTCTTGTCCAATTAGGGTTTTTAACCAATCTTGTGCATCCAATAGGTGTTTTTGTGTCATTGGATGAATATTTAGCTAATTTTCGTCCTCCCAACACCTAATCTTGGCCAATTAGGGTTTCTAACCAATATTGTGCATCCAATAGTTATGTTTTGTGTCATTGGATGAACATTTAGGTCATTTTCGTCATCCCTACACTTAATCTTTTCCAATTAGGGTTTTTAACCAATCTTGTGCATCCAATAGGTGTTTTGTGTCATTGGATGAACATTTAGGTCATTTTAGTCCTCCCTACACTTTATCTTGTCCAATTAGGTTTTCTAACCAACCTTGTGCATCCAATAGGTGGTTTTGTGTCATTGGATGAACAATTAGGTCATTTTCGTCCTCCCTAGGCTTATTCTTGTCCAATTAGGGTTTTTAACCAATCTTGTGCATCCAATAGGTGTTTTGTGTCATTGGATGAACATTTAGATAATTTTCGTTCTCCCAACAGCTAATCTTGTCCAATTAGGGTTTCTAACCAATCTTGTGCATCCAATAGTTGTGTTTGTGTCATTGGATGAACATTTAGGTCATTTTCGTCCTCCCTACACTTAATCTTTTCCAATTAGGGTTTTTAACCAATCTTGTGCATCCAATGGGTTTTTTTGTGTCATTGGATGAACAATTAGGTCATTTCCGTCCTCCCAACACCAAATCTTGTCCAATTAGGGTTTTTAACCAATCTTGTGCATCCAATAGGTATTTTTGTTTCATTGGATGAACATTTAGGTCATTTTCTCCTCCCTAGGCTTATGCTTGTCCAATTAGGGTTTCTAACCAATCCTGTGCATCCAATAGTTGTGTTTGTGTCATTGGATGAACATTTAGGTCATTTTCGTCCTCCCTATACTTAATCTTTTCCAATTAGGGTTTTTAACCAATCTTGTGCATCCAATGGGTGTTTTTGTGTCATTGGATGAACAATTAGGTCATTTTCGTCCTCCCAACACCTAATCTTGTCCAATTAGGGTTTTTAACCAATCTTGTGCATCCAATAGGTGTTTTTATGTCATTGGATGAACATTTAGGTCCTTTTCATCCTCCCTAGGCTTATGCTTGTCCAATTAGGGTTTCTAACCAATCCTGTGCATCCAATAGTTGTGTTTGTGTCATTGGATGAACATTTAGGTCATTTTCGTCCTCCCTAGGCTAAGTCTTGTCCAATTAGGGTTTTTAACCAATCTTGTGCATCCAATAGGTGTTTTGTGTCATTGGATGAACATTTAGATAATTTTCGTTCTCCCAACAGCTAATCTTGTCCAATTAGGGTTTCTAACCAATCTTGTGCATCCAATAGTTGTGTTTGTGTCATTGGATGAACATTTAGGTCATTTTCGTCCTCCCTACACTTAATCTTTTCCAATTAGGGTTTTTAACCAATCTTGTGCATCCAATGGGTGTTTTTGTGTCATTGGATGAACAATTAGGTCATTTTCGTCCTCCCAACACCTAATCTTGTCCAATTAGGGTTTTTAACCAATCTTGTGCATCCAAAAGGTATTTTTGTTTCATTGGATGAACATTTAGGTCATTTTCTCCTCCCTAGGCTTATGCTTGTCCAATTAGGGTTTCTAACCAATCCTGTGCATCCAATAGTTGTGTTTGTGTCATTGGATGAACATTTAGGTCATTTTCGTCCTCCCTATACTTAATCTTTTCCAATTAGGGTTTTTAACCAATCCTGTGCATCCAATAGTTGTGTTTGTGTCATTGGATGAACATTTAGGTCATTTTCGTCCTCCCAACACCTAATCTTGTCCAATTAGGGTTTTTAACCAATCTTGTGCATCCAATAGGTGTTTTTATGTCATTGGATGAACATTTAGGTCCTTTTCATCCTCCCTAGGCTTATGCTTGTCCAATTAGGGTTTCTAACCAATCCTGTGCATCCAATAGTTGTGTTTGTGTCATTAGATGAACATTTAGGTCATTTTCGTCCTCCTTAGGCTAAGTCTTGTCCAATTAGGGTTTTTAACCAATCTTGTGCATCCAATAGGTGTTTTGTGTCATTGGATGAACATTTAGGTCATTTTAGTCCTCCCTACACTTTATCTTGTCCAATTAGGGTTTCTAACCAATCTTGTGCATCCAATAGGTGTTTTTGTGTTATTGGATGAACAATTAGGTCAAATCGTCCTCCCTAGGCTTATTGTTGTCCAATTAGGGTTTTTAACCAATCTTGTGCATCCAATAGGTGTTTTTGTGTCATTGGATGAATATTTAGGTAATTTTCGTCCTCCCAACACCTAATCTTGGCCAATTAGGGTTTCTAACCAATATTGTGCATCCAATAGTTGTGTTTTGTGTCATTCGATGAACATTTAGGTCATTTTCGTCATCCCTACACTTAATCTTGTCCAATTAGGGTTTTTAACCAATCTTGTGCATCCAATAGGTGTTTTGTGTCATTGGATGAACATTTAGGTCATTTTAGTCCTCCCTACACTTTATCTTGTCCAATTAGGTTTTCTAACCAATCTTGTGCATCCAATAGGTGTTTTTGTGTCACTGGATGAACAATTAGGTCATTTTCGTCCTCCCTAGGCTTATTCTTGTACAATTAGTGTTTTTAACCAATCTTGTGCATCCAATAGGTGTTTTTGTGTCATTGGATGAACATTTAGGTAATTTTCGTCCTCCCAACACCTAATCTTGTCCAATTAGGGTTTCTAACCAATCTTGTGCATCCAATAGTTGTGTTTGTGTCATTGGATGAACATTTAGGTCATTTTCGTCCTCCCTAGGCTAATTCTTGTCCAATTAGGGTTTTTAACCAATCTTGTCCATCCAATAGGTGTTTTGTGTCATTGGATGAACATTTAGGTCATTTTCGTCATCCCTACACTTAATCTTGTCCAATTTGGGTTTTTTACCAATCTTGTGCATCCAATAGGTGTTTTGTGTCATTGGATGAACATTTAGGTCATTTTAGTCCTCCCTACACTTTATCTTGTCCAATTAGGGTTTCTAACCAATCTTGTGCATCCAATCGGTGTTTTTGTGTCAATGGATGAACAATTGGTTATTTTCGTCCTCCCTAGACTTATTCTTGTCCAATTAGGGTTTTTAACCAATCTTGTGCATCCAATAGGTGTTTTTGTGTCATTGGATGAACATTTAGGTAATTTTCGTCCTCACAACACCTAATCTTGTCCAATTAGGGTTTCTAACCAATCTTGTGCATGCAATAGTTGTGTTTGTGTCATTGGATGAACATTTAGGTCATTTTCGTCCTCCCTGCACCTAATCTTTTCCAATTAGGGCTTCTAACCAATCTTGAGCATCCAATAGGTGTTTTGGTGTCATTGGATGAACAATTAGGTCATTTTCGTCCTCCCTAGGCTAATTCTTGTCCAATTAGGGTTTTTAACCTATCTTGTCCATCCAATAGGTGTTTTGTGTCATTGGATGAACATTTAGGTTATGTTCGTCTTCCCTACCCTTTATCTTGCCCAATTAGGGTTTCTAACCAATCTTGTGCATCCAATAGGTGTTTTTGTGTCATTGGATGAACAATTAGGTCATTTTCGTGCTCCCTTGGCTTATTCTTGTTCAATTAGGGTTTTTAACAAATCTTGTGCATCCAATAGGTGTTTTTGTGTCATTGGATGAACATTTAGGTCATTTTCGTCCTCCCACCACCTAATCTTGTCCTATTAGGGTTTCTAACCAATCTTGTGGATCCAATAGTTGTGTTTGTGTCATTGGATGAACAATTAGGTCATTTTCGTCCTCCCTAGGCTAATTCTTGTCCAAATTAGGGTTTTTAACCTATCTTGTCCATCCAATAGGTGTTTTGTGTCATTCGATGAACAATTAGGTCATTTTCGTCCTCCCAACACCTAATCTTGTCCAATTAGGATTTTTAACCAATCTTGTGCATCCAATAGGTGTTTTTGTGTCATTGGATGAACATTTAGGTCCTTTTCATCCTCCCTAGGCTTATGCTTGTCCAATTAGGGTTTCAAACCAATCCTGTGCATCCATTAGTTGTGTTTGTGTCATTGGATGAACATTTAGGTCATTTTCGTCCTCCCTAGGCTTATGCTTGTCCAATTAGGGTTTCTAACCAATCTTGTGCATCCAATTGGTGTGTTTGTGTCATTGGATGAACATTTAGGTCATTTTCGTCCTCCCTAAACATAATCTTGTCCAATTAGAGCTTCTAACCAATCTTCTGCATCCAATAGGTGTTTTTGTGTCATTGGATGAACAATTAGGTCATTTTCGTCCTCCCTAGGCTAATTCTTGTCCAATTAGGGTTTTTAATCTATCTTGTGCATCCAATAGGTGTTTTGTGTCATTGGATGAACATTTAGGTCATTTTCGGGTTCCCTACACTTTATCTTGCCCAATTAGGGTTTCTAACCAATCTTGTGCATCCAACACGTGTTTTTGTGTCATTGGTTGAACAATTAGGTCATTTTCGTCCTCCCTTGGCTAATTCTTGTCCAATTAGGATTTTTAACCAATCTTGTGCATCCAATAGGAGTTTTTGTCTCATTGGATGAACAATTAGGTCATTTTCGTCCTCCATAGGCTAATTCTTGTCCAATTAGGGTTTGTAACCTATCTTGTCCATCCAATAGGTGTTTTGTGTCATTGGATGAACATTTAGGTCATTTTCATCCTCCGTAGGCTTGTGCTTGTCCAATTAGGGTTTCTAACCAATCTTGTGCATCCAATAGGTGTTTTGTGTCATTGGATGAATATTTAGGTCATTTTCGTCCTCCCTAGAAATATGCTTGTCCAATTAGGGTTTCTAACCAATCTTGTGCATCCAATAGTTGTGTTTGTATCATTGGATGAACATTTAGGTCATTTTCGTCCTCCCTAAGCTAATTCTTGTCCAATTAGGGTTTTTAACATATCTTGTCCATCCAATAGGTGTTTTGTGTCATTGGATAAACATTTAGGTCATTTTCGTCTTCCCTATAGTTTATCTTGACCAATTAGGGTTTCTAACCAATCTTGTGCATCCAATACGTGTTTTTGTGTCATTGGTTGAACAATTCGGTCATTTTCGTCCTCCCATGGCTAATTCTTCTCCAATTAGGGCTTCTAACCAATCTTGTGCATCCAATAGGTGTTTTTGTGTCATTGGATGAACAGTTAGGTCATTTTCGTCCTCTCTAGGCTAATTCTTGTCCAATTAGGGTTTTTAACCTATCTTGTCCATCCAATAGGTGTTTTATGTAATTGGATGAACATTTAGGTCATTTTCTTCCTTCCTACACTTTATCTTGTCCAATTAGGGTTTCTAACCAATCTTGTGCATCCAATTGGTGTTTTTGTGTCATTGGAAGAACATTTAGGTCATTTTCGTCCTCCCTACACCTAATCTTGTCCAATTAAGGTTTTTAAGCTATCTTGTGCATCCAATTGGTGTTTTTGTGTCATTGGATTAACATTTAGGTCATTTTCCTCCTCCCTACACCTAATCTTGTCCAATTAAGGTTTTTAACCAATCTTGTGCATCCAATAGGTGTTTTGTGTCATTGGATGAATATTTAAGTCATTTTCATCCTCCCTAGGCAAATTCTTGTCCAATTAGGATTTTTAACCTATCTTGTCCATCCAATAGGTGTTTTGTGTCATTGGATGAACATTTGGGTCATCTTCGTCTTCCCTACAGTTTATCTTGACCAATTAGGGTTTCTAACCAATCTTGTGCATCCAATACGTGTTTTTGTGTCATTGGTTGAACAATTAGGTCATTTTCGTCCTCCCTTAGCTAATTCTAGTCCAATTAGGATTTTTAACCAATCTTGTGCATCCAATAGGAGTTTTTCTGTCATTGGATGAACAATTAGGTCATTTTCGTCCTCCATAGGCTAATTCTTTTCCAATTAGGGTTTTTAACCTATCTTGTCCATCCAATAGGTGTTTTGTGTCATTGGATGAATATTTAGGTCATTTTCGTCCTCCCTACTCTTAATCTTGTCCAATTAGGGTTTTTAAACAATCTTGTGCATCCAATAGTTGTTTTCTGTCATTTGATGAACATTTAGGTCATTTTCGTTCTCCCTACACTTTATCTTGTTCAATTAGGGTTTCTAACCAATCTTGTACATCCAATTGGTGTTTTTGTGTCATTGGATGAACATTTAGGTCATTTTCGTCCTCCGTACACCTAATCTTGTCCAATTAGGGTTCTTAACCAATCTTGTGCATCCAATAGATATTTTTGTGTCAGTGGATGAACATTTAGGTCATTTTCATCCTACTTAGTTGTGTTTGTGTCATTGGTTGAACATTTAGGTCATTTTCGTCCTCCCTAAACTTAATCTTCTCCAATTAGGGCTTCTAACCATTCTTGTGCATCCAATAGGTGTTTTTGTGTCATTGGATGAACAGTTAGGTCATTTTCGTCCTCCCTAGGCTAATTCTTGTCCAATTAGGGTTTTTAACCTATCTTGTCCATCCAATAGGTGTTATATGTCATTGGATGAACATTTAGGTCATTTTCGTCCTTCCTACACTTTAACTTGTCCAATTAGGGTTTCTAACCAATCTTGTGCATCCAATTGGTGTTTTTGTGTCTTTGGATGAACATTTAGGTCATTTTCGTCCTCCCTACACCTAATCTTGTCCAATTAAGGTTTTTAACCAATCTTGTGCATCCAATAGGTGTTTTTGTGTCAGTGGATGAACATTTAGGTCATTTTCATCCTCCCTAGGCTTATGCTTGTCCAATTAGGGTTTCTAACCAATCTGCTGCATCCAACAGTTGTGTTTGTGTCATTAGAGAACATTTAGGTCATTTTCGTCCTCCCTAAACTTAATCTTGTCCAAATAGGGCTTCTAACCAATCTTGTGCATCCAATAGGTGTTTTTGTGTCATTGGATGAACAATTAGGTCATTTTCGTCCTCCCTAGGCTAATTCCTGTCCAATTAGGGTTTTTAACGTATCTTGTCCATCCAATAGGTGTTTTGTGTTATTCGATGAACATTTAGGTCATTTTCGTCCTCCCTACACTAAATCTTATCCAATTAGGGATATTAACCAATCTTGTCCATCCGATAGGTGTTTTGTGTCATTGGATGAACATTTAGGTCATTTTCGTCCTGCCTTGGCTAATTCTTGTCCAATTAGGATTTTTAACCAATCTTGTGCATCCAATAGGAGTTTTTGGGTCATTGGATGAACAATTAGGTCATTTTCGTCCTCCCTAGGCTAATTCTTGTCCAATTAGGGTTTTTAACCAATCTTGTGCATCCAATAGGTGTTTTGTATCATTGGATGAATATTTAGGTCGTTTTCGTCCTCCCTACTCTTAATGTTGTCCAATTAGGATTTTTAACCAATCTTGTGCATCCAATAGGTGTTTTGTGTCATTGGATGAACATTTAGGTCATTTTCGTCCTCCCTACACTTTATCTTGTCCAATTAGGGTTTCTAACCAATCTTGTGCATCCAATTGGTGTTTTTGTGTCATTCGATGAACATTTAGGTCATTTTCGTCCTCCCTACACCTAATCTTGTCCAATTAGGGTTTTTAACCAATCTTGCGCATCCAATAGGTGTTTGGGTCATTGGATGAACATTCAGGTCATTTTCATCCTTCCTAGGCTTATGCTTGTCCAATTACGGTTTCTAACCAATCTTGTGCATCCAATAGTTGTGTTTGGGTCATTGGATGAACATTTAGTCATTTTCGTCCTCCCTAGGCTAATTCTTGTCCAATTAGGGTTTCTAACCAATCTTGTGCATCCAATTGGTGTTTTTGTGTCATTCGATGAACATTTAGGTCATTTTCGTCCTCCCTAGGCTAATTCTTGTCCAATTAGGGTTTTTAACATATCTTGTCCATCCAATAGGTGTTTTGTGCCATTGGATGAACATTTAGGTCATTTTCGTCTTCCCTACAGTTTATCTTGACCAATTAGGGTTTCTAACCAATCTTGTGCATCCAATACGTGTTTTTGTGTCATTGGTTGAACAATTAGGTCATTTTCGTCCTCCCTTGGCTAATTCTTGTCCAATTAGGGCTTGTAACCAATCTTGTGCATCCAATAGGTGTTTTTGTGTCAATGGATGAACAATTAGGTCATTTTCGTCCTCCATAGGCTAATTCTTGTCCAATTAGCGTTTTTAACCTATCTTGTCCATCCAATAGGTGTTTTATGTAATTGGATGAACATTTAGGTCATTTTCGTCCTTCCTACACTTTATCTTGTCCAATTAGGATTTCTAAACAATCTTGTGCATCCAATTGGTGTTTTTGTGTCATTGGATGAACATTTAGGTCATTTTCGTCCTCCCTACACCTAATCTTGTCCGATTAAGGTTTCTAACCAATCTTGTGCATCCAATAGTTGTGTTTGTGTCATTGGATGAACATTTAGGTCATTTTCGTCCTCACTAGGCTAATTCTTTTCCAATTAGGGTTTTTAACCTATCTTGTCCATCCAATAGGTGTTTTGTGTCATTGGATGAACATTTAGGTCATTTTCGTCTTCCCTACAGTTTATCTTGACCAATTAGGGTTTCTAACCAATCTTGTGCATCCAATACGTGTTTTTGTGTCATTGGTTGAGCAATTAGGTCATTTTCGTCCTCACTTAACTAATTCTTGTCCAATTAGGATTTTTGACCAATCTTGTGCATCCAATAGGAGTTTTTGTGTCATTGGATGAACAATTAGGTCATTTTCGTCCTCCATAGGCTAATTCTTGTCCAATTAGGGTTTTAAACCTATCTTTTCCACCCAATAGGTGCTTTGTGTCATTGGATGAATATTTAGGTCATTTTCGTCCTCCCTACTCTTAATCTTGTCCAATTAGGGTTTTTAACCAATCTTGTGCATCCAATAGGTGTTTTCTGTCATTGGACGAACATTTAGGTCATTTTCGTCCTCCCTACACTTTATCTTGTCCAATTAGGGTTTCTAACCAATCTTGTGCATCCAATTGGTGTTTTTGTGTCATTCGATGAACATTTAGGTCATTTTCGTCCTCCCTACACCTAATCTTGTCCAATTAGGGTTTTTAACCAATCTTGCGCATCCAATAGGTGTTTTTGTGTCAGTGGATGAACATTTAGGTCATTTTCATCCTCCCTAGGCTTATGCTTGTCCAATTAGGGTTTCTAACCAATCTTGTGCATCCAATAGTTGTGTTTGTGTCATTGGATGAACATTTAGGTCATTTTCGTCCTCGCTAGGCTAATTCTTGTCCAATTAGGGTTTTTAACCTATCTTGTCCATCCAATAGGTGTTTTGTGTCATTGGATGAACATTTAGGTCATTTTCGTCTTCCCTACAGTTTATCTTGACCAATTAGGGTTTCTAATCAATCTTGTGCATCCAATACGTGTTTTTGTGTCATTGGTTGAACAATTAGGTCATTTTCGTCCTCCCTTGGCTAATTCTTGTCCAATTAGGGCTTCTAACCAATCTTGTGCATCCAATAGGTGTTTTTGTGTCATTGGATGAACAATTAGGTCATTTTCGTCCTCCATAGGCTAATTCTTGTCCAATTAGGGTTTTTAACCTATCTTGTCCATCCAATAGGTGTTTTGTGTCATTGGATGAATATTTAGGTCATTTTCGTCCTCCCTACACTTAATGTTATCCAATTAGTGTTATTAACCAATCTTGTGCATCCAATAGGTGTTTTGTGTCATTGGATGAACATTTAGGTCATTTTCGTCCTCCCTACACTTTATCTTGCCCATTTAGGGTTTCTAACCAATCTTATGCATCCAATAGGTGTTTTTGTGTCATTGGTTGAACAATTAGGTCATTTTCGTCCTCCCTAGGCTAATTTCTTGTCCAATTAGGATTTTTAACCAATCTTGTGCATCCAATAGGAGTTTTTGTGTCATTGGATGAACAATTAGGTCATTTTCGTCCTCCATAGGCTAATTCTTGTCCAATTAGGGTTTTTAACCTATCTTGTCCATCCAATAGGTGTTTTGTGTCATTGGATGAATATTTAGGTCATTTTCGTCCTCCCTACACTTATTCTTATCCAATTAGGGTTATTAACCAATCTTGTGCATCCAATAGGTGTTTTGTGTCATTGGATGAACATTTAGGTCATTTTCGTCTTCCCTACACTTTATCTTGCCCAATTAGGGTTTCTAACCAATCTTGTGCATCCAATACGTGTTTTTGTGTCATTGGTTGAACAATTAGGTCATTTTCGTCCTCCCTTGGCTAATTCTTCTCCAATTAGGATTTTTAACCAATCTTGTGCATCCAACAGGAGTTTTTGTGTCATTGGATGAACAATTAGGTCATTTTCGTCCTCCCTAGGCTAATTCTTGTCCAATTAGGGTTTTTAACCAATCTTGTGCATCCAATAGGTGTATTGTGTCATTGGATGAATATTTAGGTCATTTTCGTCCTCCCTACTCTTAATCTTGTCCAATTAGGGTTTTTAACCAATCTTGTGCATCTAATAGGTGTTTTGTGTCATTGGATGAACATTTAGGTCATTTTCGTCCTCCCTACACTCTATCTTGTCTAATTAGGGTTTCTAACCAATCTTGTGCATCCAATTGGTGTTTTTGTGTCATTGGATGAACATTTAGGTCATTTTCGTCCTCCCTACACCTAATCTTGTCCAATTAGGGTTTTTAACCAATCTTGTGCATCCAATAGGTGTTTTTGTGTCAGTGGATGCACATTTAGGTCATTTTCATCCTCCCTAGGCTTATGCTTGTCCAATTATGGTTTCTAACCAATCTTGTGCATCCAATAGTTGTGTTTGTGTCATTGGATGAACATTTAGGTCATTTTCGTCCTCCCAAGGCTAATTCTTGTCCAATTAGGGTTTTTAACCTATCTTGTCCATCCAATAGGTGTTTTGTGTCATTGGATGAACATTTAGGTCATTTTTGTCTTCCCTACAGTTTATCTTGACCAATTAGGGTTTCTAACCAATCTTGTGCATCCAATACGTGTTTTTGTGTCATTGGTTGAAAAATTAGGTCATTTTCGTCCTCCCTTGGCTAATTCTTGTTCAATTAGGATTTTTAACCAATCTTGTGCATCCAATAGGAGTTTTTGTGTCATTGGATGAACAATTAGGTCATTTTCGTCCTCCATAGGCTAATTCTTGTCCAATTAGGGTTTTTAACCTATCTTGTCCATCCAATAGGTGTTTTGTGTCATTGGATGAATATTTAGGTCATTTTCGTCCTCCCTACACTTAATCTTATCCAATTAGGGTTATTAACCAATAGGTGATTTGTGTCATTGGATGAACATTTAGGTTTTTTTCGTCCTCCCTACACTTTATCTGGCCCAATTAGGGTTTCTAACCAATCTTGTGCATCCAATAGGTGTTTTTGTGTCATTGGTTGAACAATTAGGTCATTTTCGTCCTCCCTAGGCTAATTCTTGTCCAATTAGGGTTTTTAACCAATCTTGTGCATCCAATAGGTGTATTGTGTCATTGGATGAACAATTAGGTCATTTTCGTCCTCCCTAGGCTAATTCTTGTCCAATTAGGGTTTTTAACCAATCTTGTGCATCCAATAGATGTATTGTGTCATTGGATGAATATTTAGGTCATTTTCGTCCTCCCTACTCTTAATCTTGTCCAATTAGGGTTTTTAACCAATCTTGTGCATCTAATAGGTGTTTTGTGTCATTGGATGAACGTTTAGGTCATTTTCGTCCTCCCTACACTGTATCTTGTCTAATTAGGGTTTCTAACCAATCTTGTGCATCCAATTGGTGTTTTTGTGTCATTGGATGAACATTTAGGTCATTTTCGTCCTCCCTACACCTAATCTTGTCCAATTAGGGTTTTTAACCAATCTTGTGCATCCAATAGGTGTTTTTGTGTCAGTGGATGCACATTTAGGTCATTTTCATCCTCCCTAGGCTTATGCTTGTCCAATTATGGTTTCTAACCAATCTTGTGCATCCAATAGTTGTGTTTGTGTCATTGGATGAACATTTAGGTCATTTTCGTCCTCCCAAGGCTAATTCTTGTCCAATTAGGGTTTTTAACCTATCTTGTCCATCAATAGGTGTTTTGTGCCATTGGATGAACATTTAGGTCATTTTTGTCTTCCCTACAGTTTATCTTGACCAATTAGGGTTTCTAACCAATCTTGTGCATCCAATACGTGTTTTTGTGTCATTGGTTGAAAAATTAGGTCATTTTCGTCCTCCCTTGGCTAATTCTTGTTCAATTAGGATTTTTAACCAATCTTGTGCATCCAATAGGAGTTTTTGTGTCATTGGATGAACAATTAGGTCATTTTCGTCCTCCATAGGCTAATTCTTGTCCAATTAGGGTTTTTAACCTATCTTGTCCATCCAATAGGTGTTTTGTGTCATTGGATGAATATTTAGGTCATTTTCGTCCTCCCTACACTTAATCTTATCCAATTAGGGTTATTAACCAATCTTGTGCATCCAATAGGTGTTTTGTGTCATTGGAAGAACATTTAGGTCATTTTCGTCCTCCCTACACTTTATCTTGCCCATTTAGGGTTTCTAACCAATCTTATGCATCCAATAGGTGTTTTTGTGTCATTGGTTGAACAATTAGGTCATTTTCGTCCTCCCTAGGCTAATTCTTGTCCAATTAGGATTTTTAACCAATCTTGTGCATCCAATAGGAGTTTTTGTGTCATTGGATTAACAATTAGGTCATTTTCGTCCTCCCTAGGCTAATTCTTGTCCAATTAGGGTTTTTAACCAATCTTGTGCATCCAATAGTTGTGTTTGTGTCATTGGATGAACATTTAGGCCGTTTTCATCCTCCCTAGGCTTATGCTTGTCCAATTAGGGTTTCTAACCAATCTTGTGCATCCAATAGTTGTGTTTGTGTCATTGGATGAACATTTAGGTCATTTTCGTCCTCCCTACACTTTATCTTGCCCATTTAGGGTTTCTAACCAATCTTATGCATCCAATAGGTGTTTTTGTGTCATTGGTTGAACAATTAGGTCATTTTCGTCCTCCCTAGGCTAATTTCTTGTCCAATTAGGATTTTTAACCAATCTTGTGCATCCAATAGGAGTTTTTGTGTCATTGGATGAACAATTAGGTCATTTTCGTCCTCCATAGGCTAATTCTTGTCCAATTAGGGTTTTTAACCTATCTTGTCCATCCAATAGGTGTTTTGTGTCATTGGATGAATATTTAGGTCATTTTCGTCCTCCCTACACTTAATCTTATCCAATTAGGGTTATTAACCAATCTTGTGCATCCAATAGGTGTTTTGTGTCATTGGATGAACATTTAGGTCATTTTTGTCTTCCCTACAGTTTATCTTGACCAATTAGGGTTTCTAACCAATCTTGTGCATCCAATACGTGTTTTTGTGTCATTGGTTGAAAAATTAGGTCATTTTCGTCCTCCCTTGGCTAATTCTTGTCCAATTAGGATTTTTAACCAATCTTGTGCATCCAATAGGTGTTTTTGTGTCAGTGGATGAACATTTAGGTCATTTTCATCCTCCCTAGGCTTATGCTTGTCCAATTAAGGTTTCTAACCAATCTTGTGCATCCAATAGTTGTGTTTGTGTCATTGGATGAACATTTAGGTCATTTTCGTCCTCCCTAGGCTAATTCTTGTCCAATTAGCGTTTTTAACCTATCTTGTCCATCCAATAGGTGTTTTGTGTCATTGGATGAACATTTAGGTCATTTTTGTCTTCCCTACAGTTTATCTTGACCAATTAGGGTTTCTAACCAATCTTGTGCATCCAATTGGTGTTTTTGTGTCATTGGATGAACATTTAGGTCATTTTCGTCCTCCCTACACCTAATCTTGTCCAATTAGGGTTTTTAACCAATCTTGTGCATCCAATAGGTGTTTTTGTGTCAGTGGATGCACATTTAGGTCATTTTCATCCTCCCTAGGCTTATGCTTGTCCAATTATGGTTTCTAACCAATCTTGTGCATCCAATAGTTGTGTTTGTGTCATTGGATGAACATTTAGGTCATTTTCGTCCTCCCAATGCTAATTCTTGTCCAATTAGGGTTTTTAACCTATCTTGTCCATCCAATAGGTGTTTTGTGCCATTGGATGAACATTTAGGTCATTTTTGTCTTCCCTACAGTTTATCTTGACCAATTAGGGTTTCTAACCAATCTTGTGCATCCAATACGTGTTTTTGTGTCATTGGTTGAAAAATTAGGTCATTTTCGTCCTCCCTTGGCTAATTCTTGTTCAATTAGGATTTTTAACCAATCTTGTGCATCCAATAGGAGTTTTTGTGTCATTGGATGAACAATTAGGTCATTTTCGTCCTCCATAGGCTAATTCTTGTCCAATTAGGGTTTTTAACCTATCTTGTCCATCCAATAGGTGTTTTGTGTCATTGGATGAATATTTAGGTCATTTTCGTCCTCCCTACACTTAATCTTATCCAATTAGGGTTATTAACCAATCTTGTGCATCCAATAGGTGTTTTGTGTCATTGGAAGAACATTTAGGTCATTTTCGTCCTCCCTACACTTTATCTTGCCCATTTAGGGTTTCTAACCAATCTTATGCATCCAATAGGTGTTTTTGTGTCAGTGGACGAACATTTAGGTCATTTTCATCTTCCCTAGGCTTATGCTTGTCCAATTAGGGTTTCTAACCAATCTTGTGCATCCAATAGTTGTGTTTGTGTCATTGGATGAACATTTAGGTCATTTTCGTCCTCCCTAAACTTAATCTTGTCCAATTAGGGCTTCTAACCAATCTTGAGCATCCAATAGGTGTTTTTGTGTCATTGGATGAACAGTTATGTCATTTTCGTCCTCCCTAGGCTAATTCTTGTCCAATTAGGGTTTTTAACCTATCTTGTCCATCCAATAGGTGTTTTGTGTCATTGGATGAACATTTAGGTCATTTTCGTCCTCCCTACACTTTATCTTGTCCAATTAGGGTTTCTAACCAATCTTGTGCATCCAATTGGTGTTTTTGTGTCATTGGATGAACATTTAGGTCATTTTCGTCCTCCCTACACCTAATCTTGTCCAATTAAGGTTTTTAAGCAATCTTGTGCATCCAATTGGTGTTTTTGTGTCAGTGGATGAACATTTAGGTCATTTTCGTCCTCCCTAGGCTAATTCTTGTCCAATTAGGGTTTTTAACCTATCTTGTCCATCCAATAGGTGTTTTGTGTCATTGGATGAACATTTAGGTCATTTTCGTCTTCCCTACAGTTTATCTTGACCAATTAGGGTTTCTAATCAATCTTGTGCATCCAATACGTGTTTTTGTGTCATTGGTTGAACAATTAGGTCATTTTCGTCCTCCCTTGGCTAATTCTTGTCCAATTAGGGCTTCTAACCAATCTTGTGCATCCAATAGGTGTTTTTGTGTCATTGGATGAACAATTAGGTCATTTTCGTCCTCCATAGGCTAATTCTTGTCCAATTAGGGTTTTTAACCTATCTTGTCCATCCAATAGGTGTTTTATGTAATTGGATGAACATTTAGGTCATTTTCGTCCTTCCTACACTTTATCTTGTCCAATTAGGATTTCTAACAAATCTTGTGCATCCAATTGGTGTTTTTGTGTCATTGGATGATCATTTAGGTCATTTTCGTCCTCCCTACACCTAATCTTGTCCAATTAAGGTTTCTAACCAATGTTGTGCATCCAATAGTTGTGTTTGTGTCATTGGATTAACATTTAGGTCATTTTCGTCCTCCCTAGGCTAATTCTTTTCCAATTAGGGTTTTTCACCTATCTTGTCCATCCAATAGGTGTTTTGTGTCATTGGATGAACATTTAGGTCATTTTCGTCTTCCCTACAGTTTATCTTCACCAATTAGGGTTTCTAACCAATCTTGTGCATCCAATACGTGTTTTTGTGTCATTGGTTGAGAAATTAGGTCATTTTCGTCCTCTCTTAGCTAATTATTGTCCAATTAGGATTTTTAACCAATCTTGTGCATCCAATAGTAGTTTTTGTGTCATTGGATGAACAATTAGGTTATTTTCGTCCTCCATAGGCTAATTCTTGTCCAATTAGGGTTTTAAACCTATCTTTTCCACCCAATAGGTGTTTTGTGTCATTGGATGAATATTTAGGTCATTTTCGTCCTCCCTACTCTTAATCTTGTCCAATTATGGTTTTTAAGCAATCTTGTGCATCTAATAGGTGTTTTGTGTCATTGGATGAACATTTAGGTCATTTTCGTCCTCCCTACACTCTATCTTGTCCAATTAGGGTTTCTAACCAATCTTGTGCATCCAATTGGTGTTTTTGTGTTATTGGATGAACATTTAGGTCATTTTCGTCCTCCCTACACCTAATCTTGTCCAATTAGGGTTTTTAACCAATCTTGTGCATCCAATAGGTGTTTTTGTGTCAGTGGATGAACATTTTGGTCATTTTCATCCTCCCTAGGCTTATGCTTGTCCAATTAGGGTTTCTAACCAATCTTGTGCATCCAACAGTTGTGTTTGTGTCATTGGATGAACATTTAGGTCATTTTCGTCCTCCCTAAACTTAAACTTGTCCAAATAGGGCTTCTAACCAATGTTGTGCATCCAATAGGTGTTTTTGTGTCATTGGATGAACAATTAGGTCATTTTCGTCCTCCCTAGGCTAATTCTTGTCCAATTAGGGTTTTTAACGTATCTTTTCCATCCAATAGGTGTTTTGTGTCATTGGATGAATATTTAGGTCATTTTCGTCCTCCCCACACTTAATCTTATCCAATTAGGGTTATTAACCAATCTTGTCCATCCAATAGGTGTTTTGTGTCATCGGATGAACATTTAGGTCATTTTCGTCCTCCCTTGGCTAATTCTTGTCCAATTAGGATTTTTAACCAATCTTGTGCATCCAATAGGAGTTTTTGTGTCATTGGATGAACAATTAGGTCATTTTCGTCCTCCATAGGCTAATTCTTGTCCAATTAGGGTTTTTAACCTATCTTGTCCATCCAATAGGTGTTTTGTGTCATTGGATGAATATTTAGGTCATTTTCGTCCTCCCTACACTTAATGTTATCCAATTAGTGTTATTAACCAATCTTGTGCATCCAATAGGTGTTTTGTGTCATTGGATGAACATTTAGGTCATTTTCGTCCTTCCTACACTTTATCTTGCCCATTTAGGGTTTCTAACCAATCTTATGCATCCAATAGGTGTTTTTGTGTCATTGGTTGAACAATTAGGTCATTTTCGTCCTCCCTAGGCTAATTTCTTGTCCAATTAGGATTTTTAACCAATCTTGTGCATCCAATAGGAGTTTTTGTGTCATTGGATGAACAATTAGGTCATTTTCGTCCTCCATAGGCTAATTCTTGTCCAATTAGGGTTTTTAACCTATCTTGTCCATCCAATAGGTGTTTTATGTAATTGGATGAACATTTAGGTCATTTGCGTCCTTCCTACACTTTATCTTGTCCAATTAGGATTTCTAACAAATCTTGTGCATCCAATTGGTGTTTTTGTGTCATTGGATGATCATTTAGGTCATTTTCGTCCTCCCTACACCTAATCTTGTCCAATTAAGGTTTCTAACCAATCTTGTGCATCCAATAGTTGTGTTTGTGTCATTGGATTAACATTTAGGTCATTTTCGTCCTCCCTAGGCTAATTCTTTTCCAATTAGGGTTTTTCACCTATCTTGTCCATCCAATAGGTGTTTTGTGTCATTGGATGAACATTTAGGTCATTTTCGTCTTCCCTACAGTTTATCTTGACCAATTAGGGTTTCTAACCAATCTTGTGCATCCAATACGTGTTTTTGTGTCATTGGTTGAGAAATTAGGTCATTTTCGTCCTCTCTTAGCTAATTATTGTCCAATTAGGATTTTTAACCAATCTTGTGCATCCAATAGTAGTTTTTGTCTCATTGGATGAACAATTAGGTTATTTTCGTCCTCCATAGGCTAATTCTTGTCCAATTAGGGTTTTAAACCTATCTTTTCCACCCAATAGGTGTTTTGTGTCATTGGATGAATATTTAGGTCATTTTCGTCCTCCCTACTCTTAATCTTGTCCAATTAGGGTTTTTAACCAATCTTGTACATCTAATAGGTGTTTTGTGTCATTGGATGAACATTTAGGTCATTTTCGTCCTCCCTACACTCTATCTTGTCCAATTAGGGTTTCTAACCAATCTTGTGCATCCAATTGGTGTTTTTGTGTTATTGGATGAACATTTAGGTCATTTTCGTCCTCCCTACACCTAATCTTGTCCAATTAGGGTTTTTAACCAATCTTGTGCATCCAATAGGTGTTTTTGTGTCAGTGGATGAACATTTTGGTCATTTTCATCCTCCCTAGGCTTATGCTTGTCCAATTAGGGTTTCTAACCAATCTTGTGCATCCAACAGTTGTGTTTGTGTCATTGGATGAACATTTAGGTCATTTTCGTCCTCCCTAAACTTAAACTTGTCCAAATAGGGCTTCTAACCAATGTTGTGCATCCAATAGGTGTTTTTGTGTCATTGGATGAACAATTAGGTCATTTTCGTCCTCCCTAGGCTAATTCTTGTCCAATTAGGGTTTTTAACGTATCTTTTCCATCCAATAGGTGTTTTGTGTCATTGGATGAATATTTAGGTCATTTTCGTCCTCCCCACACTTAATCTTATCCAATTAGGGTTATTAACCAATCTTGTCCATCCAATAGGTGTTTTGTGTCATCGGATGAACATTTAGGTCATTTTCGTCCTCCCTTGGCTAATTCTTGTCCAATTAGGATTTTTAACCAATCTTGTGCATCCAATAGGAGTTTTTGTGTCATTGGATGAACAATTAGGTCATTTTCGTCCTCCATAGGCTAATTCTTGTCCAATTAGGGTTTTTAACCTATCTTGTCCATCCAATAGGTGTTTTGTGTCATTGGATGAATATTTAGGTCATTTTCGTCCTCCCTACACTTAATGTTATCCAATTAGTGTTATTAACCAATCTTGTGCATCCAATAGGTGTTTTGTGTCATTGGATGAACATTTAGGTCATTTTCGTCCTTCCTACACTTTATCTTGCCCATTTAGGGTTTCTAACCAATCTTATGCATCCAATAGGTGTTTTTGTGTCATTGGTTGAACAATTAGGTCATTTTCGTCCTCCCTAGGCTAATTTCTTGTCCAATTAGGATTTTTAACCAATCTTGTGCATCCAATAGGAGTTTTTGTGTCATTGGATGAACAATTAGGTCATTTTCGTCCTCCATAGGCTAATTCTTGTCCAATTAGGGTTTTTAACCTATCTTGTCCATCCAATAGGTGTTTTATGTAATTGGATGAACATTTAGGTCATTTGCGTCCTTCCTACACTTTATCTTGTCCAATTAGGATTTCTAACAAATCTTGTGCATCCAATTGGTGTTTTTGTGTCATTGGATGATCATTTAGGTCATTTTCGTCCTCCCTACACCTAATCTTGTCCAATTAAGGTTTCTAACCAATCTTGTGCATCCAATAGTTGTGTTTGTGTCATTGGATTAACATTTAGGTCATTTTCGTCCTCCCTAGGCTAATTCTTTTCCAATTAGGGTTTTTCACCTATCTTGTCCATCCAATAGGTGTTTTGTGTCATTGGATGAACATTTAGGTCATTTTCGTCTTCCCTACAGTTTATCTTGACCAATTAGGGTTTCTAACCAATCTTGTGCATCCAATACGTGTTTTTGTGTCATTGGTTGAGAAATTAGGTCATTTTCGTCCTCTCTTAGCTAATTATTGTCCAATTAGGATTTTTAACCAATCTTGTGCATCCAATAGTAGTTTTTGTGTCATTGGATGAACAATTAGGTTATTTTCGTCCTCCATAGGCTAATTCTTGTCCAATTAGGGTTTTAAACCTATCTTTTCCACCCAATAGGTGTTTTGTGTCATTGGATGAATATTTAGGTCATTTTCGTCCTCCCTACTCTTAATCTTGTCCAATTAGGGTTTTTAACCAATCTTGTACATCTAATAGGTGTTTTGTGTCATTGGATGAACATTTAGGTCATTTTCGTCCTCCCTACACTCTATCTTGTCCAATTAGGGTTTCTAACCAATCTTGTGCATCCAATTGGTGTTTTTGTGTTATTGGATGAACATTTAGGTCATTTTCGTCCTCCCTACACCTAATCTTGTCCAATTAGGGTTTTTAACCAATCTTGTGCATCCAATAGGTGTTTTTGTGTCAGTGGATGAACATTTTGGTCATTTTCATCCTCCCTAGGCTTATGCTTGTCCAATTAGGGTTTCTAACCAATCTTGTGCATCCAACAGTTGTGTTTGTGTCATTGGATGAACATTTAGGTCATTTTCGTCCTCCCTAAACTTAAACTTGTCCAAATAGGGCTTCTAACCAATGTTGTGCATCCAATAGGTGTTTTTGTGTCATTGGATGAACAATTAGGTCATTTTCGTCCTCCCTAGGCTAATTCTTGTCCAATTAGGGTTTTTAACGTATCTTTTCCATCCAATAGGTGTTTTGTGTCATTGGATGAATATTTAGGTCATTTTCGTCCTCCCCACACTTAATCTTATCCAATTAGGGTTATTAACCAATCTTGTCCATCCAATAGGTGTTTTGTGTCATCGGATGAACATTTAGGTCATTTTCGTCCTCCCTTGGCTAATTCTTGTCCAATTAGGATTTTTAACCAATCTTGTGCATCCAATAGGTGTTTTATGTCATTGGATGAACATTTAGGTCATTTTCGTCCTCCCTACACTTTATCTTGCCCATTTAGGGTTTCTAACCAATCTTATGCATCCAATAGGTGTTTTTGTGTCATTGGTTGAACAATTAGGTCATTTTCGTCCTCCCTAGGCTAATTTCTTGTCCAATTAGGATTTTTAACCAATCTTGTGCATCCAATAGGAGTTTTTGTGTCATTGGATGAACAATTAGGTCATTTTCGTCCTCC
>JBBPBS010000177.1:577470-623496 GCA_037974835.1 Cicer judaicum
GTTTTTGTGTCATTGGATGAACAATTAGGTCATTTTCGTCCTCCCTAGGTTAATTCTTGTCCAATTAGGGTTTTTAACCAATCTTGTGCATCCAATAGGTGTTTTGTGTCATTGGATGAATATTTAGGTCATTTTCGTCCTCCCTGCTCTTAATCTTGTCCAATTAGGGTTTCTAACCAATCTTGTGCATCCAATAGTTGTGTTTGTGTCATTGGATGAACATTTAGGTCATTTTCGTCCTCCCTAGGCTAATTCTTGTCCAATTAGGGTTTTTAACCTATCTTGTCCATCCAATAGGTGTTTTGTGTCATTGGATGAACATTTAGGTCATTTTGCTCTTCCCTACAGTTTATCTTGACCATTTAGGGTTACTAACCATTCTTGTGCATCCGATACGTGTTTTTGTGTCATTGGTTGAACAATTAGGTCATTTTCGTCCTGCCTTGGCTAATTCTTGTCCAATTAGGATTTTTAACCAATCTTGTGCATCCAATAGGAGTTTTTGTGTCATTGGATGAACAATTAGGTCATTTTCGTCCTCCATAGGCTAATTCTTGTCCAATTTGGGTTTTTAACCTATCTTGTCCATCCAATAGGTGTTTTGTGTCATTGGATGAATATTTGGGTCATTTTCGTCCTCCCTACACTTAATGTTATCCAATTAGTGTTATTAACCAATCTTGTGCATCCAATAGGTGTTTTGTGTCATTGGATGAACATTTAGGTCATTTTCGTCCTCCCTACCCTTTATCTTGCCCATTTAGGGTTTCTAACCAATCTTATGCATCCAAAAGGTGTTTTTGTGTCATTGGCTGAACATTTAGGTCATTTTCATCCTCCCTAGGCTTATGCTTGTCCAATTAGGGTTTCTAACCAATCTTGTGCATCCAATAGTTGTGTTTGTGTCATTGGATGAACATTTAGGTCATTTTCGTCCTCCCTAAACTTAATCTTGTCCAATTAGGGTTTCTATGCAATCTTGTGCATCCAATAGGTGTTTTGTGTCATTGGATGAATATTTAGGTCATTTTCGTCCTCCCTAGGCTAATTCTTGTCCAATTAGGGGTTTCAACCAATCTTGTGCATCCAATAGGTGTTTTATGTCAATGGATGAACATTTAGGTCATTTTCGTCCTCCCTACACCTAATCTTGTCCAATTAGGGTTTTTAACCAATCTTGTGCATCCAATAGATGTTTTTGTGTAGGTGGATGAACATTTAGGTCATTTTCATCCTCCCTAGGCTTATGCCTGTCCAATTAGGGTTTCTAACCAATCTTGTGCATCCAATAGTTGTGTTTACGTATCTTGTCCATCCAATAGGTGTTTTGTGTCATCGGATGAATATTTAGGTCATTTTGGTCCTCCCTACACTTAATCTTATCCAATTAGGGTTATTAACCAATCTTGTCCATCCAATAGGTGTTTTGTGTCATTGGATGAACATTTAGGTCATTTTCGTCTTCCCTACACTTTATCTTGCCCAATTAGGGTTTCTAACCAATTTTGTGCATCCAATACGTGTTTTTGTGTCATTGGTTGAACAATTAGGTCATTTTCATCCTCCATAGGCTAATTCTTGTCCAATTAGGGTTTTTAACCTATCTTGTCCATCCAATAGGTGTTTTGTGTCATTGGATGAATATTTAGGTCATTTTCGTCCTCCCTACACTTAATCTTATCCAATTAGGGTTATTAACCAATCTTGTCCATCCAATAGGTGTTTTGTGTCATTGGATGAACATTTAGGTCATTTTCGTCCTCCCTACACCTAATCTTATCCCATTAGGATTTTTAACCAATCTTGTGCATCCAATAGGAGTTCTTGTGTCATTGGATGAACAATTAGGTCATTTTCGTCCTCCATAGGCTAATTCTTGTCCAATTAGGGTTTTTAACCTATCTTGTCCATCCAATAGGTGTTTTGTGTCATTGGATGAATATTTAGGTCATTTTCGTCCTCCCTACACTTAATCTTATCCAATTAGGGTTATTAACCAATAGGTGATTTGTGTCATTGGATGAACATTTAGGTTTTTTTCGTCCTCCCTACACTTTATCTGGCCCAATTAGGGTTTCTAACCAATCTTGTGCATCCAATAGGTGTTTTTGTGTCATTGGTTGAACAATTAGGTCATTTTCGTCCTCCCTAGGCTAATTCTTGTCCAATTAGGGTTTTTAACCAATCTTTTGCATCCAATAGGTGTATTGTGTCATTGGATGAATATTTAGGTCATTTTCGTCCTCCCTACACCTAATCTTGTCCAATTAGGATTTTTAACCAATTTTGCGCATCCAATAGGAGTTTTTGTGTCATTGGATGAACAATTAGGTCATTTTCGTCCTCCATAGGCTAATTCTTGTCCAATTAGGGTTTTTAACCAATCTTGTCCATCCAATAGGTGTTTTGTGTCATTGGATGAATATTTAGGTCATTTTCGTCCTCCCTACACTTAATCTTATCCAATTAGGGTTATTAACCAATAGGTGTTTTGTGTCATTGGTTGAACAATTAGGTCATTTTCATCCTCCCTAGGCTTATGCTTATCCAATTAGGGTTTCTAACCAATCTTGTGCATCCAATATTGTGTTTGTGTCATTGCATTAACATTTAAGTCATTTTCGTCCTCGCTAAACTTAATCTTGTCCAATTAGGGTTTCTAACCAATCTTGTCCATCCAATAGGTGTTTTTGTGTCATTGGATGAACAATTAAATCCTTTTCGTCCTCCCTAGGCTAATTCTTGTCCAATTAGGGTTTTTAACCTATCTTGTCCATCCAATAGGTGTTTTGTGTCATTGGATGAATATTTAGGTCATTTTCGTCCTCCCTACACTTAATCTTATCCAATTAGGGTTATTAACCAATCTTGTGCAACCAATAGGTGTTTTGTGTCATTGGAAGAACATTTAGGTCATTTTCGTCCTCCCTACACTTTATCTTGTCCAATTAGGATTTTTAACCAATCTTGTGCATCCAATAGGTGTTTTTGTGTCAGTGGATGAACATTTAGGTCATTTTCCTCCTCCCTAGGCTTATGCTTGTCCAATTAAGGTTTCTAACCAATCTTGTGCATCCAATAGTTGTGTTTGTGTCATTGGATGAACATTTAGGTCATTTTCGTCCTCCCTAGGCTAATTCTTGTCCAATTAGGGTTTTTAACCTATCTTGTCCATCCAATAGGTGTTTTGTGTCATTGGATGAACATTTAGGTCATTTTTGTCTTCCCTACAGTTTATCTTGACCAATTAGGGTTTCTAACCAATCTTGTGCATCTAATACGTGTTTTTTTGTCATTGGTTGAAAAATTAGGTCATTTTCGTCCTCCCTTGGCTAATTCTTGTCCAATTAGGATTTTTAACCAATCTTGTGCATCCAATAGGAGTTTTTGTGTCATTGGATGAACAATTAGGTCATTTTCGTCCTCCATAGGCTAATTCTTGTCCAATTAGGGTTTTTAACCTATCTTGTCCATCCAATAGGTGTTTTGTGTCATTGGATGAATATTTAGGTCATTTTCGTCCTCCCTACACTTAATGTTATCCAATTAGTGTTATTAACCAATCTTGTGCATCCAATAGGTGTTTTGTGTCATTGGATGAACAGTTAGGTCATTTTCGTCCTCCCTACACTTTATCTTGCCCATTTAGGGTTTCTAACCAATCTTATGCATCCAATAGGTGTTTTTGTGTCATTGGCTTAACATTTAGGTCATTTTCATCCTCCCTAGGCTTATGCTTGTCCAATTAGGGTTTCACACCAATCTTGTGCATCCAATAATTGTGTTTGTGTCATTGGATGAACATTTAGGTCATTTTCGTCCTCCCTAAACTTAATCTTGTCCAATTAGGGTTTCTTTGCAATCTTGTGCATCCAATAGGTGTTTTGTGTCATTGGATGAATATTTAGGTCATTTTCGTCCTCCCTAGGCTAATTCTTGTCCAATTAGGGGTTTGAACCAATCTTGTGCATCCAATAGGTGTTTTATGTCAATGGATGAACATTTAGGTCATTTTCGTCCTTTTCTACACTTTATCTTGTCCAATTAGGGTTTCTAACCAATCTTGTGCATCCAATTGGTGTTTTTGTGTTATTGGATGAACATTTAGGTCATTTTCGTCCTCCCTACACCTAATCTTGTCCAATTAGGGTTTTTAACCAATCTTGTGCATCCAATAGATGTTTTTGTGTCGGTGGATGAACATTTAGGTCATTTTCATCCTCCCTAGGCTTATGCCTGTCCAATTAGGGTTTCTAACCAATCTTGTGCATCCAATAGTTGTGTTAACGTATCTTGTCCATCCAATAGGTGTTTTGTGTCATCGGATGAATATTTAGGTCATTTTGGTCCTCCCTACACTTAATCTTATCCAATTAGGGTTATTAACCAATCTTGTCCATCCAATAGGTGTTTTGTGTCATTGGATGAACATTTAGGTCATTTTCGTCTTCCCTACACTTCATCTTGCCCAATTAGGGTTTCTAACCAATCTTGTGCATCCAATACGTGTTTTTGTGTCATTGGTTGAACAATTAGGTCATTTTCGTCCTCCATAGGCTAATTCTTGTCCAATTAGGGTTTTTAACCTATCTTGTCCATCCAATAGGTGTTTTGTGTCATTGGATGAATATTTAGGTCATTTTCGTCCTCCCTACACTTAATCTTATCCAATTAGGGTTATTAACCAATCCAGTGCATCCAATAGGTGTTTTGTGTCATTGGATGAACATTTAGGTCATTTTCGTCCTCCCTACACTTTATCTTGCCCATTTAGGGTTTCTAACCAATCTTATGCATCCAATAGGTGTTTTTGTGTCATTGGTTGAACAATTAGGTCATTTTCATCCTCCCTAGGCTAATTCTTGTCCAATTAGGATTTTTAACCAATCTTGTGCATCCAATAGGAGTTTTTGTGTCATTGGATTAACAATTAGGTCATTTTCGTCCTCCCTAGGCTAATTCTTGTCCAATTAGGGTTTTTAACCAATCTTGTGCATCCAATAGTTGTGTTTGTGTCATTGGATGAACATTTAGGCCGTTTTCATCCTCCCTAGGCTTATGCTTGTCCAATTAGGGTTTCTAACCAATCTTGTGCATCCAATAGTTGTGTTTGTGTCATTGGATGAACATTTAGGTCATTTTCGTCCTCCCTAAACTTAATCTTGTCCAATTAGGGCTTCTAACCAATATTGTGCATCCAATAGGTGTTTTTGTGTCATTGGATGAATATTTAGGTCATTTCCGTCCTCCCTACACTTAATCGTACCAATTAGGGTTATTAACCAATGTTGTGCATCCAATAGGTGTTTTGTGTCATTGGATGAACATTTAGGTCATTTTCGTCCTCCCTACACTTAATCTTATCCAATTAGGGTTATTAACCAATCTTGTGCATCCAATAGGTGTTTTTGTGTCATTGGATGAACATTTAGGTCATTTTCGTCCTCTCCACAGCTAATCTTGTCCAATTAGGGTTTTTAACCAATCTTGTGCATCCAATAGGTGTTTTTGTGTCAGTGGACGAACATTTAGGTCATTTTCATCTTCCCTAGGCTTATGCTTGTCCAATTAGGGTTTCTAACCAATCTTGTGCATCCAATAGTTGTGTTTGTGTCATTGGATGAACATTTAGGTCATTTTCGTCCTCCCTAAACTTAATCTTGTCCAATTAGGGCTTCTAACCAATATTGTGCATCCAATAGGTGTTTTTGTGTCATTGGATGAACAGTTAGGTCATTTTCGTCCTCCCTAGGCTAATTCTGGTCCAATTAGGGTTTTTAACCTATCTTGTCCATCCAATAGGTGTTTTGTGTCATTCGATGAATATTTAGGTCATTTTCGTCCTCCCTACACTTAATCTTATCCAATTAGGGTTATTAACCAATAGGTGATTTGTGTCATTGGATGAACATTTAGGTTTTTTTCGTCCTCCCTACACTTTATCTGGCCCAATTAGGGTTTCTAACCAATCTTGTGCGTCCAATAGGTGTTTTTGTGTCATTGGTTGAACAATTAGGTCATTTTCGTCCTCCCTAGGCTAATTCTTGTCCAATTAGGGTTTTTAACCAATCTTTTGCATCCAATAGGTGTATTGTGTCATTGGATGAATATTTAGGTCATTTTCGTCCTCCCTACACCTAATCTTGTCCAATTAGGATTTTTAACCAATCTTGCGCATCCAATAGGAGTTTTTGTGTCATTGGATGAACAATTAGGTCATTTTCGTCCTCCCTAGGCTAATTCTTGTCCAATTAGGGTTTTTAACCAATCTTGTGCATCCAATAGGTGTATTGTGTCATTGGATGAATATTTAGGTCATTTTCGTCCTCCCTACACCTAATCTTGTCCAATTAGGATTTTTAACCAATCTTGTGCATCCAATAGGAGTTTTTGTGTCATTGGATGAACAATTAGGTCATTTTCGTCCTCCCTAGGCTAATTCTTGTCCAATTAGGGTTTTTAACCAATCTTGTGCATCCAATAGGTGTTTTGTGTCATTGGATGAATATTTAGGTCATTTTCGTCCTCCCTACACTTAATCTTATCCAATTAGGGTTATTAACCAATCTTGTGCATCCAATAGGTGTTTTGTGTCATTGGATGAACATTTAGGTCATTTTCGTCCTCCCTACACTTTATCTTGCCCATTTAGGGTTTCTAACCAATCTTATGCATCCAATAGGTGTTTTTGTGTCATTGGTTGAACAATTAGGTCATTTTCGTCCTCCCTAGGCTAATTCTTGTCCAATTAGGATTTTTAACCAATCTTGTGCATCCAATAGGAGTTTTTGTGTCATTGGATGAACAATTAGGTCATTTTCGTCCTCCCTAGGCTAATTCTTGTCCAATTAGGGTTTTTAACCTATCTTGTCCATCCAATAGGTGTTTTGTGTCATTGGATGAATATTTAGGTCATTTTCGTCCTCCCTACACTTAATCTTATCCAATTAGGGTTATTAACCAATCTTGTGCATCCAATAGGTGTTTTGTGTCATTGGATGAACATTTAGGTCATTTTTGTCTTCCCTACAGTTTATCTTGACCAATTAGGGTTTCTAACCAATCTTGTGCATCCAATACGTGTTTTTGTGTCATTGGTTGAAAAATTAGGTCATTTTCGTCCTCCCTTGGCTAATTCTTGTCCAATTAGGATTTTTAACCAATCTTGTGCATCCAATAGGAGTTTTTGTGTCATTGGATGAACAATTAGGTCATTTTCGTCCTCCATAGGCTAATTCTTTTCCAATTAGGGTTTTTAACCTATCTTGTCCATCCAATAGGTGTTTTGTGTCATTGGATGAATATTTAGGTCATTTTCGTCCTCCCTACACTTAATCTTATCCAATTAGGGTTATTAACCAATCTTGTGCATCCAATAGGTGTTTTGTGTCATTGGATGAACATTTAGGTCATTTTCGTCCTCCCTACACTTAATCTTATCCAATTAGGGTTATTAACCAATCTTGTGCATCCAATAGGTGTTTTTGTGTCATTGGATGAACAGTTAGGTCATTTTCGTCCTCCCTAGGCTAATTCTGGTCCAATTAGGGTTTTTAACCTATCTTGTCCATCCAATAGGTGTTTTGTGTCATTGGATGAATATCTAGGTCATTTCCGTCCTCCCTACACTTAATCTTATCCAATTAGGGTTATTAACCAATCTTGTGCATCCAATAGGTGTTTTGTGTCATTGGATGAACATTTAGGTCATTTTCGACCTCCCTACACTTAATCTTATCCAATTACGGTTATTAACCAATCTTGTGCATCCAATAGGTGTTTTTGTGTCATTGGATGAACATTTAGGTCATTTTCGTCCTCCCCACAGCTAATCTTGTCCAATTAGGGTTTATAACCAATCTTGTGCATCCAATAGGTGTTTTTGTGTCAATGGATGAACATTTAGGTCATTTTCATCCTCCCTAGGCTTATGCTTATCCAATTATGGTTTCTAACCAATCTTGTGCATCCAATAGTTGTGTTTGTGTCATTGGATGAACATTTAAGTCATTTTCGTCCTCCCTAAACTTAATCTTGTCCAATTAGGGTTTCTAACCAATCTTGTCCATCCAATAGGTGTTTTTGTGTCATTGGATGAACAATTAAATCCTTTTCGTCCTCCCTAGGCTAATTGTTGTCCAATTAGGGTTTTTAACCTATCTTGTCCATCCATTAGGTGTTTTGTGTCATTGGATGAACATTTAGGTCATTTTTGTCTTCCCTACAGTTTATCTTGACCAATTAGGGTTTCTAACCAATCTTGTGAATCCAATACGTGTTTTTGTGTCATTGGATGAACAATTAGGTCATTTTCGTCCTCCATAGGCTAATTCTTGTCCAATTAGGGTTTTTAACCTATCTTGTCCATCCAATAGGTGTTTTGTGTCATTGGATGAATATTTAGGTCATTTCCGTCCTCCCTACACTTAATCTTACCAATTAGGGTTATTAACCAATCTTGTCCATCCAATAGGTGTTTTTGTGTCATTGGATGAACAATTAAATCCTTTTCGTCCTCCCTAGGCTAATTCTTGTCCAATTAGGGTTTTTAACCTATCTTGTCCATCCATTAGGTGTTTTGTGTCATTGGATGAACATTTAGGTCATTTTTGTCTTCCCTACAGTTTATCTTGACCAATTAGGGTTTCTAACCAATCTTGTGAATCCAATACGTGTTTTTGTGTCATTGGATGAACAATTAGGTCATTTTCGTCCTCCATAGGCTAATTCTTGTCCAATTAGGGTTTTTAACCTATCTTGTCCATCCAATAGGTGTTTTGTGTCATTGGATGAATATTTAGGTCATTTTCGTCCTCCCTACACTTAATCTTATCCAATTAGGGTTATTAACCAATCTTGTCCATCCAATAGGTGTTTTGTGTCATTGGATGAACATTTAGGTCATTTTCGTCCTCCCTACACCTAATCTTATCCAATTAGGATTTTTAACCAATCTTGTGCATCCAATAGGAGTTCTTGTGTCATTGGATGAACAATTAGGTCATTTTCGTCCTCCATAGGCTAATTCTTGTCCAATTAGGGTTTTTAACCTATCTTGTCCATCCAATAGGTGTTTTGTGTAATTGGATGAATATTTAGGTCATTTTCGTCCTCCCTACACTTAATCTTATCCAATTAGGGTTATTAACCAATAGGTGATTTGTGTCATTGGATGAACATTTAGGTTTTTTTCGTCCTCCCTACACTTTATCTGGCCCAATTAGGGTTTCTAACCAATCTTGTGCATCCAATAGGTGTTTTTGTGTCATTGGTTGAACAATTAGGTCATTTTCGTCCTCCCTAGGCTAATTCTTGTCCAATTAGGGCTTTTAACCAATCTTTTGCATCCAATAGGTGTATTGTGTCATTGGATGAATATTTAGGTCATTTTCGTCCTCCCTACACCTAATCTTGTCCAATTAGGATTTTTAACCAATTTTGCGCATCCAATAGGAGTTTTTGTGTCATTGGATGAACAATTAGGTCATTTTCGTCCTCCCTACTGTTAATCTTGTCCAATTAGGGTTTTTAACCAATCTTGTGCATCTAATAGGTGATTTGTGTCATTGGATGAACATTTAGGTCATTTTCGTCCTCCCTACACTCTATCTTGTCCAATTAGGGTTTCTAACCAATCTTGTGCATCTAATTGGTGTTTTTGTGTCATTGGATGAACATTTAGGTCATTTTCGTCCTCCCTACACCTAATCTTGTCCAATTAGGGTTTTTAACCAATCTTGTGCATCCAATAGGTGTTTTTGTGTCAGTGGATGAACATTTAGGTCATTTTCATCCTCCCTAGGCTTATGCTTGTCCAATTATGGTTTCCAACCAATCTTGTGCATCCAATAGTTGTGTTTGTGTCATTGGATGAACATTTAGGTCATTTTCGTCCTCCCAAGGCTAATTCTTGTCCAATTAGGGTTTTTAACCTATCTTGTCCATCCAATAGGTGTTTTGTGTCATTGGATGAACATTTAGGTCATTTTTGTCTTCCCTACAGTTTATCTTGACCAATTAGGGTTTCTAACCAATCTTGTGCATCCAATACGTGTTTTTGTGTCATTGGTTGAAAAATTAGGTCATTTTCGTCCTCCCTTGGCTAATTCTTGTCCAATTAGGATTTTTAACCAATCTTGTGCATCCAATAGGAGTTTTTGTGTCATTGGATGAACAATTAGGTCATTTTCGTCCTCCATAGGCTAATTCTTCTCCAATTAGGGTTTTTAACCTATCTTGTCCATCCAATAGGTGTTTTGTGTCATTGGATGAATATTTAGGTCATTTTCGTCCTCCCTACACTTAATCTTATCCAATTAGGGTTATTAACCAATCTTGTGCATCCAATAGGTGTTTTGTGTCGTTGGATGAACATTTAGGTCATTTTCGTCCTCCCTACACTTTATCTTGCCCATTTAGGGTTTCTAACCAATCTTATGCATCCAATAGGTGTTTTTGTGTCATTGGTTGAACAATTAGGTCATTTTCGTCCTCCCTAGGCTAATTCTTGTCCAATTAGGATTTTTAACCAATCTTGTGCATCCAATAGGAGTTTTTGTGTCATTGGATTAACAATTAGGTCATTTTCGTCCTCCCTAGGCTAATTCTTGTCCAATTAGGGTTTTTAACCAATCTTGTGCATCCAATAGTTGTGTTTGTGTCATTGGATGAACATTTAGGCCGTTTTCATCCTCCCTAGGCTTATGCTTGTCCAATTAGGGTTTCTAACCAATCTTGTGCATCCAATAGTTGTGTTTGTGTCATTGGATGAACATTTAGGTCATTTTCGTCCTCCCTAAACTTAATCTTGTCCAATTAGGGCTTCTAACCAATATTGTGCATCCAATAGGTGTTTTTGTGTCATTGGATGAACAGTTAGGTCATTTTCGTCCTCCCTAGGCTAATTATGGTCCAATTAGGGTTTTTAACCTATCTTGTCCATCCAATAGGTGTTTTGTGTCATTGGATGAATATTTAGGTCATTTCCGTCCTCCCTACACTTAATCTTATCCAATTAGGGTTATTAACCAATGTTGTGCATCCAATAGGTGTTTTGTGTCATTGGATGAACATTTAGGTCATTTTCGTCCTCCGTACACTTAATCTTATCCAATTAGGGTTATTAACCAATCTTGTGCATCCAATAGGTGTTTTTGTGTCATTGGATGAACATTTAGGTCATTTTCGTCCTCTCCACAGCTAATCTTGTCCAATTAGGGTTTTTAACCAATCTTGTGCATCCAATAGGTGTTTTTGTGTCATTGGATGAACATTTAGGTCATTTTCGTCCTCCCCACAGCTAATCTTGTCCAATTAGGGTTTATAACCAATCTTGTGCATCCAATAGGTGTTTTTGTGTCAATGGATGAACGTTTAGGTCATTTTCATCTTCCCTAGGCTTATGCTTGTCCAATTAGGGTTTCTAACCAATCTTGTGCATCCAATAGTTGTGTTTGTGTCATTGGATGAACATTTAGGTCATTTTCGTCCTCCCTAAACTTAATCTTGTCCAATTAGGGCTTCTAACCAATATTGTGCATCCAATAGGTGTTTTTGTGTCATTGGATGAACAGTTAGGTCATTTTCGTCCTCCCTAGGCTAATTCTGGTCCAATTAGGGTTTTTAACCTATCTTGTCCATCCAATAGGTGTTTTGTGCCATTTGATGAATATTTAGGTCATTTCCGTCCTCCCTACACTTAATCTTATCCAATTAGGGTTATTAACCAATCTTGTGCACCCAATAGGTGTTTTGTGTCATTGGATGAACATTTATGTCATTTTCGACCTCCCTACACTTAATCTTATCCAATTACGGTTATTAACCAATCTTGTGCATCCAATAGGTGTTTTTGTGTCATTGGATGAACATTTAGGTCATTTTTGTCCTCCCCACAGCTAATCTTGTCCAATTAGGGTTTATAACCAATCTTGTGCATCCAATAGGTGTTTTTGTGTCAATGAATGAACATTTAGGTCATTTTCATCCTCCCTAGGCTTATGCTTATCCAATTATGGTTTCTAACCAATCTTGTGCATCCAATAGTTGTGTTTGTGTCATTGGATGAACATTTAAGTCATTTTCGTCCTCCCTAAACTTAATCTTGTCCAATTAGGGTTTCTAACCAATCTTGTCCATCCAATAGGTGTTTTTGTGTCATTGGATGAACAATTAAATCCTTTTCCTCCTCCCTAGGCTAATTCTTGTCCAATTAGGGTTTTTAACCTATCTTGTCCATCCATTAGGTGTTTTGTGTCATTGGATGAACATTTAGGTCATTTTTGTCTTCCCTACAGTTTATCTTGACCAATTAGGGTTTCTAACCAATCTTGTGAATCCAATACGTGTTTTTGTGTCATTGGATGAACAATTAGGTCATTTTCGTCCTCCATAGGCTAATTCTTGTCCAATTAGGGTTTTTAACCTATCTTGTCCATCCAATAGGTGTTTTGTGTCATTGGATGAATATTTAGGTCATTTTCGTCCTCCCTACACTTAATCTTATCCAATTAGGGTTATTAACCAATCTTGTGCATCCAATAGGTGTTTTGTGTCATTGGAAGAACATTTAGGTCATTTTCGTCCTCCCTACACTTTATCTTGCCCATTTAGGGTTTCTAACCAATCTTATGCATCCAATAGGTGTTTTTGTGTCAGTGGACGAACATTTAGGTCATTTTCATCTTCCCTAGGCTTATGCTTGTCCAATTAGGGTTTCTAACCAATCTTGTGCATCCAATAGTTGTGTTTGTGTCATTGGATGAACATTTAGGTCATTTTCGTCCTCCCTAAACTTAATCTTGTCCAATTAGGGCTTCTAACCAATATTGTGCATCCAATAGGTGTTTTTGTGTCATTGGATGAACAGTTAGGTCATTTTCGTCCTCCCTAGGCTAATTATGGTCCAATTAGGGTTTTTAACCTATCTTGTCCATCCAATAGGTGTTTTGTGTCATTGGATGAATATTTAGGTCATTTCCGTCCTCCCTACACTTAATCTTACCAATTAGGGTTATTAACCAATCTTGTGCATCCAATAGGTGTTTTTGTGTCATTGGATGAACATTTAGGTCATTTTCGTCCTCTCCACAGCTAATCTTGTCCAATTAGGGTTTTTAACCAATCTTGTGCATCCAATAGGTGTTTTTGTGTCAGTGGACGAACATTTAGGTCATTTTCATCTTCCCTAGGCTTATGCTTGTCCAATTAGGGTTTCTAACCAATCTTGTGCATCCAATAGTTGTGTTTGTGTCATTGGATGAACATTTAGGTCATTTTCGTCCTCCCTAAACTTAATCTTGTCCAATTAGGGCTTCTAACCAATATTGTGCATCCAATAGGTGTTTTTGTGTCATTGGATGAACAGTTAGGTCATTTTCGTCCTCCCTAGGCTAATTCTGGTCCAATTAGGGTTTTTAACCTATCTTGTCCATCCAATAGGTGTTTTGTGCCATTTGATGAATATTTAGGTCATTTTCGTCCTCCCTACACTTAATCTTATCCAATTAGGGTTATTAACCAATCTTGTGCACCCAATAGGTGTTTTGTGTCATTGGATGAACATTTATGTCATTTTCGACCTCCCAACACTTAATCTTATCCAATTACGGTTATTAACCAATCTTGTGCATCCAATAGGTGTTTTTGTGTCATTGGATGAACATTTAGGTCATTTTCGTCCTCCCCACAGCTAATCTTGTCCAATTAGGGTTTATAACCAATCTTGTGCATCCAATAGGTGTTTTTGTGTCAATGGATGAACATTTAGGTCATTTTCATCCTCCCTAGGCTTATGCTTATCCAATTATGGTTTCTAACCAATCTTGTGCATCCAATAGTTGTGTTGGTGTCATTGGATGAACATTTAAGTCATTTTCGTCCTCCCTAAACTTAATCTTGTCCATCCAATAGGTGTTTTTGTGTCATTGGATGAACAATTAAATCCTTTTCGTCCTCCCTAGGCTAATTCTTGTCCAATTAGGGTTTTTAACCTATCTTGTCCATCCATTAGGTGTTTTGTGTCATTGGATGAACATTTAGGTCATTTTTGTCTTCCCTACAGTTTATCTTGATCAATTAGGGTTTCTAACCAATCTTGTGAATCCAATACGTGTTTTTGTGTCATTGGATGAACATTTATGTCATTTTCGACCTCCCAACACTTAATCTTATCCAATTACGGTTATTAACCAATCTTGTGCATCCAATAGGTGTTTTTGTGTCATTGGATGAACATTTAGGTCATTTTCGTCCTCCCCACAGCTAATCTTGTCCAATTAGGGTTTTTAACCAATCTTGTGCATTCAATAGGTGTTTTTGTGTCAGTGGATGAGCATTTAGGTCATTTTCATCCTCCCTAGGCTTATGCTTGTCCAGTTAGGGTTTCTAACCAATCTTGTTCATCCACAAGTTGTGTTTGTGTCATTGGATGAACATTTAGGTCATTTTCGTCCTCCCTAAACTTAATCTTGTCCAATTAGGGCTTCTAACCAATCTTGTGCATCCAATAGGTGTTTTTGTGTCATTGGATGAACAGTTATGTCATTTTCGTCCTCCCTAGGCTAATTCTTGTCCAATTTGGGTTTTTAACCTATCTTGTCCATCCAATAGGTGTTTTATGTCATTGGATGAACATTTAGGTCATTTTCGTCCTTCCTACACTTTATCTTGTCCAATTAGGGTTTCTAACCAATCTTGTGCATCCAATTGGTGTTTTTGTGTCATTGGATGAACATTTAGGTCATTTTCGTCCTCCCTACACCTAATCTTGTCCAATTAGGGTTTTTAACCAATCTTGTGCATCCAATAGGTGTTTTTGTGTCAGTGGATGCACATTTAGGTCATTTTCATCCTCCCTAGGCTTATGCTTGTCCAATTATGGTTTCTAACCAATCTTGTGCATCCAATAGTTGTGTTTGTGTCATTGGATGAACATTTAGGTCATTTTCGTCCTCCCAAGGCTAATTCTTGTCCAATTAGGGTTTTTAACCTATCTTGTCCATCCAATAGGTGTTTTGTGTCATTGGATGAACATTTAGGTCATTTTTGTCTTCCCTACAGTTTATCTTGACCAATTAGGGTTTCTAACCAATCTTGTGCATCCAATACGTGTTTTTGTGTCATTGGTTGAAAAATTAGGTCATTTTCGTCCTCCCTTGGCTAATTCTTGTCCAATTAGGATTTTTAACCAATCTTGTGCATCCAATAGGAGTTTTTGTGTCATTGGATGAACAATTAGGTCATTTTCGTCCTCCATAGGCTAATTCTTTTCCAATTAGGGTTTTTAACCTATCTTGTCCATCCAATAGGTGTTTTGTGTCATTGGATGAATATTTAGGTCATTTTCGTCCTCCCTACACTTAATCTTATCCAATTAGGGTTATTAACCAATCTTGTGCATCCAATAGGTGTTTTGTGTCATTGGATGAACATTTAGGTCATTTTCGTCCTCCCTACACTTTATCTTGCCCATTTAGGGTTTCTAACCAATCTTATGCATCCAATAGGTGTTTTTGTCTCATTGGTTGAACAATTAGGTCATTTTCGTCCTCCCTAGGCTAATTCTTGTTCAATTAGGATTTTTAACCAATCTTGTGCATCCAATAGGAGTTTTTGTGTCATTGGATTAACAATTAGGTCATTTTCGTCCTCCCTAGGCTAATTCTTGTCCAATTAGGGTTTTTAACCAATCTTGTGCATCCAATAGTTGTGTTTGTGTCATTGGATGAACATTTAGGTCGTTTTCATCCTCCCTAGGCTTATGCTTGTCCAATTAGGGTTTCTAACCAATCTTGTGCATCCAATAGGTGTTTTTGTGTCATTGGTTGAACAATTAGGTCATTTTCGTCCTCCCTAGGCTAATTCTTGTCCAATTAGGGTTTTTAACCAATCTTGTGCATCCAATAGGTGTATTATGTCATTGGATGAATATTTAGGTCATTTTAGTCCTCCCTACACCTAATCTTGTCCAATTAGGATTTTTAACCAATCTTGTGCATCCAATAGGAGTTTTTGTGTCATTGGATGAACAATTAGGTCATTTTCGTCCTCCCTAGGCTAATTCTTGTCCAATTAGGGTTTTTAACCAATCTTGTGCATCCAATAGGTGTTTTGTGTCATTGGATGAATATTTAGGTCATTTTCGTCCTCCCTACACTTAATCTTATCCAATTAGGGTTATTAACCAATCCAGTGCATCCAATAGGTGTTTTGTGTCATTGGATGAACATTTAGGTCATTTTCGTCCTCCCTACACTTTATCTTGCCCATTTAGGGTTTCTAACCAATCTTATGCATCCAATAGGTGTTTTTGTGTCATTGGTTGAACAATTAGGTCATTTTCATCCTCCCTAGGCTAATTCTTGTCCAATTAGGATTTTTAACCAATCTTGTGCATCCAATAGGAGTTTTTGTGTCATTGGATTAACAATTAGGTCATTTTCGTCCTCCCTAGGCTAATTCTTGTCCAATTAGGGTTTTTAACCAATCTTGTGCATCCAATAGTTGTGTTTGTGTCATTGGATGAACATTTAGGCCGTTTTCATCCTCCCTAGGCTTATGCTTGTCCAATTAGGGTTTCTAACCAATCTTGTGCATCCAATAGTTGTGTTTGTGTCATTGGATGAACATTTAGGTCATTTTCGTCCTCCCAATACTTAATCTTGTCCAATTAGGGCTTCTAACCAATATTGTGCATCCAATAGGTGTTTTTGTGTCATTGGATGAACAGTTAGGTCATTTTCGTCCTCCCTAGGCTAATTATGGTCCAATTAGGGTTTTTAACCTATCTTGTCCATCCAATAGGTGTTTTGTGTCATTGGATGAATATTTAGGTCATTTCCGTCCTCCCTACACTTAATCTTACCAATTAGGGTTATTAACCAATCTTGTCCATCCAATAGGTGTTTTTGTGTCATTGGATGAACAATTAAATCCTTTTCGTCCTCCCTAGGCTAATTCTTGTCCAATTAGGGTTTTTAACCTATCTTGTCCATCCATTAGGTGTTTTGTGTCATTGGATGAACATTTAGGTCATTTTTGTCTTCCCTACAGTTTATCTTGACCAATTAGGGTTTCTAACCAATCTTGTGAATCCAATACGTGTTTTTGTGTCATTGGATGAACAATTAGGTCATTTTCGTCCTCCATAGGCTAATTCTTGTCCAATTAGGGTTTTTAACCTATCTTGTCCATCCAATAGGTGTTTTGTGTCATTGGATGAATATTTAGGTCATTTTCGTCCTCCCTACACTTAATCTTATCCAATTAGGGTTATTAACCAATCTTGTGCATCCAATAGGTGTTTTGTGTCATTGGAAGAACATTTAGGTCATTTTCGTCCTCCCTACACTTTATCTTGCCCATTTAGGGTTTCTAACCAATCTTATGCATCCAATAGGTGTTTTTGTGTCAGTGGACGAACATTTAGGTCATTTTCATCTTCCCTAGGCTTATGCTTGTCCAATTAGGGTTTCTAACCAATCTTGTGCATCCAATAGTTGTGTTTGTGTCATTGGATGAACATTTAGGTCATTTTCGTCCTCCCTAAACTTAATCTTGTCCAATTAGGGCTTCTAACCAATATTGTGCATCCAATAGGTGTTTTTGTGTCATTGGATGAACAGTTAGGTCATTTTCGTCCTCCCTAGGCTAATTATGGTCCAATTAGGGTTTTTAACCTATCTTGTCCATCCAATAGGTGTTTTGTGTCATTGGATGAATATTTAGGTCATTTCCGTCCTCCCTACACTTAATCTTACCAATTAGGGTTATTAACCAATCTTGTGCATCCAATAGGTGTTTTTGTGTCATTGGATGAACATTTAGGTCATTTTCGTCCTCTCCACAGCTAATCTTGTCCAATTAGGGTTTTTAACCAATCTTGTGCATCCAATAGGTGTTTTTGTGTCAGTGGACGAACATTTAGGTCATTTTCATCTTCCCTAGGCTTATGCTTGTCCAATTAGGGTTTCTAACCAATCTTGTGCATCCAATAGTTGTGTTTGTGTCATTGGATGAACATTTAGGTCATTTTCGTCCTCCCTAAACTTAATCTTGTCCAATTAGGGCTTCTAACCAATATTGTGCATCCAATAGGTGTTTTTGTGTCATTGGATGAACAGTTAGGTCATTTTCGTCCTCCCTAGGCTAATTCTGGTCCAATTAGGGTTTTTAACCTATCTTGTCCATCCAATAGGTGTTTTGTGCCATTTGATGAATATTTAGGTCATTTTCGTCCTCCCTACACTTAATCTTATCCAATTAGGGTTATTAACCAATCTTGTGCACCCAATAGGTGTTTTGTGTCATTGGATGAACATTTATGTCATTTTCGACCTCCCAACACTTAATCTTATCCAATTACGGTTATTAACCAATCTTGTGCATCCAATAGGTGTTTTTGTGTCATTGGATGAACATTTAGGTCATTTTCGTCCTCCCCACAGCTAATCTTGTCCAATTAGGGTTTATAACCAATCTTGTGCATCCAATAGGTGTTTTTGTGTCAATGGATGAACATTTAGGTCATTTTCATCCTCCCTAGGCTTATGCTTATCCAATTATGGTTTCTAACCAATCTTGTGCATCCAATAGTTGTGTTTGTGTCATTGGATGAACATTTAAGTCATTTTCGTCCTCCCTAAACTTAATCTTGTCCAATTAGGGTTTCTAACCAATCTTGTCCATCCAATAGGTGTTTTTGTGTCATTGGATGAACAATTAAATCCTTTTCGTCCTCCCTAGGCTAATTGTTGTCCAATTAGGGTTTTTAACCTATCTTGTCCATCCATTAGGTGTTTTGTGTCATTGGATGAACATTTAGGTCATTTTTGTCTTCCCTACAGTTTATCTTGACCAATTAGGGTTTCTAACCAATCTTGTGAATCCAATACGTGTTTTTGTGTCATTGGATGAACAATTAGGTCATTTTCGTCCTCCATAGGCTAATTCTTGTCCAATTAGGGTTTTTAACCTATCTTGTCCATCCAATAGGTGTTTTGTGTCATTGGATGAATATTTAGGTCATTTTCGTCCTCCCTACACTTAATGTTATCCAATTAGTGTTATTAACCAATCTTGTGCATCCAATAGGTGTTTTGTGTCATTGGATGAACATTTAGGTCATTTTCGTCCTCCCTACACTTTATCTTGCCCATTTAGGGTTTCTAACCAATCTTATGCATCCAATAGGTGTTTTTGTGTCATTGGTTGAACAATTAGGTCATTTTCGTCCTCCCTAGGCTAATTCTTGTCCAATTAGGATTTTTAACCAATCTTGTGCATCCAATAGGTGTTTTTGTGTCATTGGATGAACAATTAGGTCATTTTCGTCCTCCCTAGGCTAATTCTTGTCCAATTAGGGTTTTTAACCAATCTTGTGCATCCAATAGGTGTTTTTGTGTCATTGGATGAACATTTAGGTCATTTTCGTCCTCCCTAGGCTTATGCTTGTCCAATTAGGGTTTCTAACCAATCTTGTGCATCCAATAGTTGTGTTTGTGTCATTGGATGAACATTTAGGTCATTTTCGTCCTCCCTAAAATTAATCTTGTCCAATTAGGGTTTTTAACCAATATTGTGCATCCAATAGGTGTTTTGTGTCATTGGATGAATATTAAGGTCATTTTCGTCCTCCCTACTCTTAATCTTGTCCAATTAGGGTTTTTAACTAATCTTGTGCATCCAATAGGTGTTTTGTGTCATTGGATGAACATTTAGGTCATTTTCGTCCTCCCTACACTTTATCGTGTCCAATTAGGGTTTCTAACCAATCTTTTGCATCCAATTGGTGTTTTTGTGTCATTGGATGAACATTTAGGTCATTTTCGTCCTCCCTACACCTAATCTTGTCCAATTAGGGTTATTAACCAATCTTGTGCATCCAATAGGTGTTTTTGTGTCATTGGATGAACATTTAGGTCATTTTGGTCCTCCCCAAAGCTAATCTTGTCCAATTAGGGTTTTTAACCAATCTTGTGCATCCAATAGGTGTTTTTGTGTCAGTGGATGAACATTTAGGTCATTTTCATCCTCCCTAGGCTTATGCTTATCCAATTAGGGTTTCTAACCAATCTTGTGCATCCAATAGTTGTGTTTGTGTCATTGGATGAACATTTAGGTCATTTTCGTCCTCCTTATACTTAATCTTGTCCAATTAGGGTTTCTAACCAATCTTGTCCATCCAATAGGTGTTTTTGTGTCATTGGATGAACAATTAAATCCTTTTCGTCCTCCCTAGGGTAATTCTTGTCCAATTAGGGTTTTTGACCTATCTTGTCCATCCAATAGGTGTTTTGTGTCATTGGATGAATATTTAGGTCATTTTCGTCCTCCCTACACTTAATCTTATCCAATTAGGGTTATTAACCAATCTTGTGCATCCAATAGGTGTTTTGTGTCATTGGATGAACATTTAGGTCATTTTCGTCCTCCCTACACTTTATCTTGCCCATTTAGGGTTTCTAACCAATCTTATGCATCCAATAGGTGTTTTTGTGTCATTGGTTGAAAAATTAGGTCATTTTCGTCCTCCCTTGGCTAATTCTTGTCCAATTAGGATTTTTAACCAATCTTGTGCATCCAATAGGAGTTTTTGTGTCATTGGATGAACAATTAGGTCATTTTCGTCCTCCATAGGCTAATTCTTTTCCAATTAGGGTTTTTAACCTATCTTGTCCATCCAATAGGTGTTTTGTGTCATTGGATGAATATTTAGGTCATTTTCGTCCTCCCTACACTTAATCTTATCCAATTAGGGTTATTAACCAATCTTGTGCATCCAATAGGTGTTTTGTGTCATTGGATGAACATTTAGGTCATTTTCGTCCTCCCTACACTTTATCTTGCCCATTTAGGGTTTCTAACCAATCTTATGCATCCAATAGGTGTTTTTGTCTCATTGGTTGAACAATTAGGTCATTTTCGTCCTCCCTAGGCTAATTCTTGTCCAATTAGGATTTTTAACCAATCTTGTGCATCCAATAGGAGTTTTTGTGTCATTGGATTAACAATTAGGTCATTTTCGTCCTCCCTAGGCTAATTCTTGTCCAATTAGGGTTTTTAACCAATCTTGTGCATCCAATAGTTGTGTTTGTGTCATTGGATGAACATTTAGGCCGTTTTCATCCTCCCTAGGCTTATGCTTGTCCAATTAGGGTTTCTAACCAATCTTGTGCATCCAATAGTTGTGTTTGTGTCATTGGATGAACATTTAGGTCATTTTCGTCCTCCCTAAACTTAATCTTGTCCAATTAGGGCTTCTAACAAATATTGTGCATCCAATAGGTGTTTTTGTGTCATTGGATGAACAGTTAGGTCATTTTCGTCCTCCCTAGGCTAATTATGGTCCAATTAGGGTTTTTAACCTATCTTGTCCATCCAATAGGTGTTTTGTGTCATTGGATGAATATTTAGGTCATTTCCGTCCTCCCTACACTTAATCTTACTAATTAGGGTTATTAACCAATGTTGTGCATCCAATAGGTGTTTTGTGTCATTGGATGAACATTTAGGTCATTTTCGTCCTCCCTACACTTAATCTTATCCAATTAGGGTTATTAACCAATCTTGTGCATCCAATAGGTGTTTTTGTGTCATTGGATGAACATTTAGGTCATTTTCGTCCTCTCCACAGCTAATCTTGTCCAATTAGGGTTTTTAACCAATCTTGTGCATCCAATAGGTGTTTTTGTGTCAGTGGACGAACATTTAGGTCATTTTCATCTTCCCTAGGCTTATGCTTGTCCAATTAGGGTTTCTAACCAATCTTGTGCATCCAATAGTTGTGTTTGTGTCATTGGATGAACATTTAGGTCATTTTCGTCCTCCCTAAACTTAATCTTGTCCAATTAGGGCTTCTAACCAATATTGTGCATCCAATAGGTGTTTTTGTGTCATTGGATGAACAGTTAGGTCATTTTCGTCCTCCCTAGGCTAATTCTGGTCCAATTAGGGTTTTTAACCTATCTTGTCCATCCAATAGGTGTTTTGTGCCATTTGATGAATATTTAGGTCATTTCCGTCCTCCCTACACTTAATCTTATCCAATTAGGGTTATTAACCAATCTTGTGCACCCAATAGGTGTTTTGTGTCATTGGATGAACATTTAGGTCATTTTCGTCCTCCCTACACTTAATCTTATCCAATTAGGGTTATTAACCAATCTTGTGCATCCAATAGGTGTTTTTGTGTCATTGGATGAACAGTTAGGTCATTTTCGTCCTCCCTAGGCTAATTCTGGTCCAATTAGGGTTTTTAACCTATCTTGTCCATCCAATAGGTGTTTTGTGCCATTTGATGAATATTTAGGTAATTTCCGTCCTCCCTACACTTAATCTTATCCAATTAGGGTTATTAACCAATCTTGTGCACCCAATAGGTGTTTTGTGTCATTGGATGAAAATTTATGTCATTTTCGACCTCCCAACACTTAATCTTATCCAATTACGGTTATTAACCAATCTTGTGCATCCAATAGGTGTTTTTGTGTCATTGGATGAACATTTAGGTCATTTTCGTCCTCCCCACAGCTAATCTTGTCCAATTAGGGTTTATAACCAATCTTGTGCATCCAATAGGTGTTTTTGTGTCAATGGATGAACATTTAGGTCATTTTCATCCTCCCTAGGCTTATGCTTATCCAATTATGGTTTCTAACCAATCTTGTGCATCCAATAGTTGTATTTGTGTCATTGGATGAACATTTAAGTCATTTTCGTCCTCCCTAAACTTAATCTTGTCCAATTAGGGTTTCTAACCAATCTTGTCCATCCAATAGGTGTTTTTGTGTCATTGGATGAACAATTAAATCCTTTTCGTCCTCCCTAGGCTAATTGTTGTCCAATTAGGGTTTTTAACCTATCTTGTCCATCCATTAGGTGTTTTGTGTCATTGGATGAACATTTAGGTCATTTTTGTCTTCCCTACAGTTTATCTTGACCAATTAGGGTTTCTAACCAATCTTGTGAATCCAATACGTGTTTTTGTGTCATTGGATGAACAATTAGGTCATTTTCGTCCTCCATAGGCTAATTCTTGTCCAATTAGGGTTTTTAACCTATCTTGTCCATCCAATAGGTGTTTTGTGTCATTGGATGAATATTTAGGTCATTTCCGTCCTCCCTACACTTAATCTTACCAATTAGGGTTATTAACCAATCTTGTCCATCCAATAGGTGTTTTTGTGTCATTGGATGAACAATTAAATCCTTTTCGTCCTCCCTAGGCTAATTCTTGTCCAATTAGGGTTTTTAACCTATCTTGTCCATCCATTAGGTGTTTTGTGTCATTGGATGAACATTTAGGTCATTTTTGTCTTCCCTACAGTTTATCTTGACCAATTAGGGTTTCTAACCAATCTTGTGAATCCAATACGTGTTTTTGTGTCATTGGATGAACAATTAGGTCATTTTCGTCCTCCATAGGCTAATTCTTGTCCAATTAGGGTTTTTAACCTATCTTGTCCATCCAATAGGTGTTTTGTGTCATTGGATGAATATTTAGGTCATTTTCGTCCTCCCTACACTTAATCTTATCCAATTAGGGTTATTAACCAATCTTGTGCATCCAATAGGTGTTTTGTGTCATTGGAAGAACATTTAGGTCATTTTCGTCCTCCCTACACTTTATCTTGCCCATTTAGGGTTTCTAACCAATCTTATGCATCCAATAGGTGTTTTTGTGTCAGTGGACGAACATTTAGGTCATTTTCATCTTCCCTAGGCTTATGCTTGTCCAATTAGGGTTTCTAACCAATCTTGTGCATCCAATAGTTGTGTTTGTGTCATTGGATGAACATTTAGGTCATTTTCGTCCTCCCTAAACTTAATCTTGTCCAATTAGGGCTTCTAACCAATATTGTGCATCTAATAGGTGTTTTTGTGTCATTGGATGAACAGTTAGGTCATTTTCGTCCTGCCTAGGCTAATTCTGGTCCAATTAGGGTTTTTAACCTATCTTGTCCATCCAATAGGTGTTTTGTGTAATTGGATGAATATTTAGGTCATTTCCGTCCTCCCTACACTTAATCTTATCCAATTAGGGTTATTAACCAATCTTGTGCATCCAATAGGTGTTTTGTGTCATTGGATGAACATTTAGGTCATTTTCGTCCTCCCTACACTTAATCTTATCCAATTAGGGTTATTAACCAATCTTGTGCATCCAATAGGTGTTTTGTGTCATTGGATGAACATTTAGGTCATTTTCGTCCTCCCTACACTTTATCTTGCCCATTTAGGGTTTCTAACCAATCTTATGCATCCAATAGGTGTTTTTGTGTCATTGGTTGAACAATTAGGTCATTTTCATCCTCCCTAGGCTAATTCTTGTCCAATTAGGATGTTTAACTAATCTTGTGCATCCAATAGGAGTTTTTGTGTCATTGGATGAACAATTAGGTCATTTTCGTCCTCCCTAGGCTAATTCCTGTCCAATTAGGGTTTTTAACCAATCTTGTGCATCCAATAGGTGTTTTGTGTCATTGGATGAATATTAAGGTCATTTTCGTCCTCCCTACTCTTAATCTTGTCCAATTAGGGTTTTTAACTAATCTTGTGCATCCAATAGGTGTTTTGTGTCATTGGATGAACATTTAGGTCATTTTCGTCCTCCCTACACTTTATCTTGCCCATTTAGGGTTTCTAACCAATCTTATGCATCCAATAGGTGTTTTTGTGTCATTGGTTGAACAATTAGGTCATTTTCATCCTCCCTAGGCTAATTCTTGTCCAATTAGGATTTTTAACCAATCTTGTGCATCCAATAGGAGTTTTTGTGTCATTGGATTAACAATTAGGTCATTTTCGTCCTCCCTAGGATAATTCTTGTCCAATTAGGGTTTTTAACCAATCTTGTGCATCCAATAGTTGTGTTTGTGTCATTGGATGAACATTTAGGCTGTTTTCATCCTCCCTAGGCTTATGCTTGTCCAATTAGGGTTTCTAACCAATCTTGTGCATCCAATAGTTGTGTTTGTGTCATTGGATGAACATTTAGGTCATTTTCGTCCTCCCTAAACTTAATCTTGTCCAATTAGGGCTTCTAACCAATATTGTGCATCCAATAGGTGTTTTTGTGTCATTGGATGAACAGTTAGGTCATTTTCGTCCTCCCTAGGCTAATTATGGTCCAATTAGGGTTTTTAACCTATCTTGTCCATCCAATAGGTGTTTTGTGTCATTGGATGAATATTTAGGTCATTTCCGTCCTCCCTACACTTAATCTTACCAATTAGGGTTATTAACCAATCTTGTGCATCCAATAGGTGTTTTTGTGTCATTGGATGAACATTTAGGTCATTTTCGTCCTCTCCACAGCTAATCTTGTCCAATTAGGGTTTTTAACCAATCTTGTGCATCCAATAGGTGTTTTTGTGTCAGTGGACGAACATTTAGGTCATTTTCATCTTCCCTAGGCTTATGCTTGTCCAATTAGGGTTTCTAACCAATCTTGTGCATCCAATAGTTGTGTTTGTGTCATTGGATGAACATTTAGGTCATTTTCGTCCTCCCTAAACTTAATCTTGTCCAATTAGGGCTTCTAACCAATATTGTGCATCCAATAGGTGTTTTTGTGTCATTGGATGAACAGTTAGGTCATTTTCGTCCTCCCTAGGCTAATTCTGGTCCAATTAGGGTTTTTAACCTATCTTGTCCATCCAATAGATGTTTTCTGCCATTTGATGAATATTTAGGTCATTTCCGTCCTCCCTACACTTAATCTTATCCAATTAGGGTTATTAACCAATCTTGTGCACCCAATAGGTGTTTTGTGTCATTGGATGAACATTTAGGTCATTTTCGTCCTCCCTACACTTAATCTTATCCAATTAGGTTTATTAACCAATCTTGTGCATCCAATAGGTGTTTTTGTGTCATTGGATGAACAGTTAGGTCATTTTCGTCCTCCCTAGGCTAATTCTGGTCCAATTAGGGTTTTTAACCTATCTTGTCCATCCAATAGGTGTTTTGTGTCATTGGATGAATATCTAGGTCATTTCCGTCCTCCCTACACTTAATCTTATCCAATTAGGGTTATTAACCAATCTTGTGCATCCAATAGGTGTTTTGTGTCATTGGATGAACATTTAGGTCATTTTCGACCTCCCTACACTTAATCTTATCCAATTACGGTTATTAACCAATCTTGTGCATCCAATAGGTGTTTTTGTGTCATTGGATGAACATTTAGGTCATTTTCGTCCTCCCCACAGCTAATCTTGTCCAATTAGGGTTTATAACCAATCTTGTGCATCCAATAGGTGTTTTTGTGTCAATGGATGAACATTTAGGTCATTTTCATCCTCCCTAGGCTTATGCTTATCCAATTATGGTTTCTAACCAATCTTGTGCATCCAATAGTTGTATTTGTGTCATTGGATGAACATTTAAGTCATTTTCGTCCTCCCTAAACTTAATCTTGTCCAATTAGGGTTTCTAACCAATCTTGTCCATCCAATAGGTGTTTTTGTGTCATTGGATGAACAATTAAATCCTTTTCGTCCTCCCTAGGCTAATTGTTGTCCAATTAGGGTTTTTAACCTATCTTGTCCATCCATTAGGTGTTTTGTGTCATTGGATGAACATTTAGGTCATTTTTGTCTTCCCTACAGTTTATCTTGACCAATTAGGGTTTCTAACCAATCTTGTGAATCCAATACGTGTTTTTGTGTCATTGGATGAACAATTAGGTCATTTTCGTCCTCCATAGGCTAATTCTTGTCCAATTAGGGTTTTTAACCTATCTTGTCCATCCAATAGGTGTTTTGTGTCATTGGATGAATATTTAGGTCATTTCCGTCCTCCCTACACTTAATCTTACCAATTAGGGTTATTAACCAATCTTGTCCATCCAATAGGTGTTTTTGTGTCATTGGATGAACAATTAAATCCTTTTCGTCCTCCCTAGGCTAATTCTTGTCCAATTAGGGTTTTTAACCTATCTTGTCCATCCATTAGGTGTTTTGTGTCATTGGATGAACATTTAGGTCATTTTTGTCTTCCCTACAGTTTATCTTGACCAATTAGGGTTTCTAACCAATCTTGTGAATCCAATACGTGTTTTTGTGTCATTGGATGAACAATTAGGTCATTTTCGTCCTCCATAGGCTAATTCTTGTCCAATTAGGGTTTTTAACCTATCTTGTCCATCCAATAGGTGTTTTGTGTCATTGGATGAATATTTAGGTCATTTTCGTCCTCCCTACACTTAATCTTATCCAATTAGGGTTATTAACCAATCTTGTGCATCCAATAGGTGTTTTGTGTCATTGGATGAACATTTAGGTCATTTTCGTCCTCCCTACACTTAATCTTATCCAATTAGGGTTATTAACCAATCTTGTGCATCCAATAGGTGTTTTTGTGTCATTGGATGAACAGTTAGGTCATTTTCGTCCTCCCTAGGCTAATTCTGGTCCAATTAGGGTTTTTAACCTATCTTGTCCATCCAATAGGTGTTTTGTGTCATTGGATGAATATCTAGGTCATTTCCGTCCTCCCTACACTTAATCTTATCCAATTAGGGTTATTAACCAATCTTGTGCATCCAATAGGTGTTTTGTGTCATTGGATGAACATTTAGGTCATTTTCGATCTCCCTACACTTAATCTTATCCAATTACGGTTATTAACCAATCTTGTGCATCCAATAGGTGTTTTTGTGTCATTGGATGAACATTTAGGTCATTTTCGTCCTCCCCACAGCTAATCTTGTCCAATTAGGGTTTATAACCAATCTTGTGCATCCAATAGGTGTTTTTGTGTCAATGGATGAACATTTAGGTCATTTTCATCCTCCCTAGGCTCATGCTTATCCAATTATGGTTTCTAACCAATCTTGTGCATCCAATAGTTGTGTTTGTGTCATTGGATGAACATTTAAGTCATTTTCGTCCTCCCTAAACTTAATCATGTCCAATTAGGGTTTCTAACCAATCTTGTCCATCCAATAGGTGTTTTTGTGTCATTGGATGAACAATTAAATCCTTTTCGTCCTCCCTAGGCTAATTCTTGTCCAATTAGGGTTTTTAACCTATCTTGTCCATCCATTAGGTGTTTTGTGTCATTGGATGAACATTTAGGTCATTTTTGTCTTCCCTACAGTTTATCTTGACCAATTAGGGTTTCTAACCAATCTTGTGAATCCAATACGTGTTTTGGTGTCATTGGATGAACAATTAGGTCATTTTCGTCCTCCATAGGCTAATTCTTGTCCAATTAGGGTTTTTAACCTATCTTGTCCATCCAATAGTTGTGTTTGTGTCATTGGATGAACATTTAGGTCGTTTTCATCCTCCCTAGGCTTATGCCTGTCCAATTAGGGTTATTAACCAATCTTGTGCATCCAGTAGTTGTTTTGTGTCATTGGATGAACATTTAGGTCATTTTCGTCCTCCCTACACTTTATCTTGCCCATTTAGGGTTTCTAACCAATCTTATGCATCCAATAGGTGTTTTTGTGTCATTGGTTGAACAATTAGGTCATTTTCGTCCTCCCTAGGCTAATTCTTGTCCAATTAGGATTTTTAACCAATCTTGTGCATCCAATAGGAGTTTTTGTGTCATTGGATGAACAATTAGGTCATTTTCGTCCTCCCTAGGCTAATTCTTGTCCAATTAGGGTTTTTAACCAATCTTGTGCATCCAATAGGTGTTTTGTGTCATTTGATGAATATTTAGGTCATTTTCGTCCTCCCTACTCTTAATCTTGTCCAATTAGGGTTTTTAACCAATCTTGTGCATCCAATAGGTGTTTTCTGTCATTGGATGAACATTTAGGTCATTTTAGTCGTCCCTACACTTTATCTTGTCCAATTAGGGTTTCTAACCAATCTTGTGCATCCAATTGATGTTTTTGTGTCATTGGATGAACATTTAGGTCATTTTCGTCCTACCCACAGCTAATCTTGTCCAATTAGGGTTTTTAACCAATCTTGTGCATCCAATAGGTGTTTTTGTGTCAGTGGATGAACATTTAGGTCATTTTCATCTTTCCTAGTCTTATGCTTGTCCAATTAGGGTTTCTAACCAATCTTGTGCATCCAATAGTTGTGTTTGTGTCATTGGATGAACATTTAGGTCATTTTTTCCTCCCTAAACTTAATCTTGTCCAATTAGGGCTTCTACCCAATATTGTGCATCCAATAGGTGTTTTTGTGTCATCGGATGAACAGTTAGGTCATTTTCGTCCTCCCTAGGCTAATTATGGTCCAATTAGGGTTTTTAACCTATCTTGTCCATCCAATAGGTGTTTTGTGTCATTGGATGAATATTTAGGTCATTTCCGTCCTCCCTACTCTTAATCTTATCCAATTAGGGTTATTAACCAATGTTGTGCATCCAATAGGTGTTTTGTGTCATTGGATGAACATTTAGGTCATTTTCGTCCTCCCTACACTTAATCTTATCCAATTAGGGTTATTAACCAATCTTGTGCATCCAATAGGTGTTTTTGTGTCATTGGATGAACATTTAGGTCATTTTCGTCCTCCCCACAGCTAATCTTGTCCAATTAGGGTTTTTAACCAATCTTTTGCATCCAATAGGTGTTTTTGTGTCAATGGATGAACATTTAGGTCATTTTCTCCTCCCTAGGCTTATGCTTGTCCAATTAGGGTTTCTAACCAATCCTGTGCATCCAATAGTTGTGTTTGTGTCATTGGATGAACATTTAGGTCATTTTCGTCCTCCCTATACTTAATCTTTTCCAATTAGGGTTTTTAACCAATCTTGTGCATCCAATGGGTGTTTTTGTGTCATTGGATGAACAATTAGGTCATTTTCGTCCTCCCAACACCTAATCTTGTCCAATTAGGGTTTTTAACCAATCTTGTGCATCCAATAGGTGTTTTTATCTCATTGGATTAACATTTAGGTCCTTTTCATCCTCCCTAGGCTTATGCTTGTCCAATTAGGGTTTCTAACCAATCCTGTGCATCCAATAGTTGTGTTTGTGTCATTGGATGAACATTTAGGTCATTTTCGTCCTCCCTAGGCTAAGTCTTGTCCAATTAGGGTTTTTAACCAATCTTGTGCATCCAATAGGTGTTTTGTGTCATTGGATGAACATTTAGATGATTTTCGTGCTCCCAACAGCTAATCTTGTCCAATTAGGGTTTCTAACCAATCTTGTGCATCCAATAGTTGTGTTTGTGAAATTGGATGCACATTTAGGTCATTTTCGTCCTCCCTACACTTAATCTTTTCCAATTAGGGTTTTTAACCAATCTTGTGCATCCAATGGGTGTTTTTGTGTCATTGGATGAACAATTAGGTCATTTTCGTCCTCCCAACACCTAATCTTGTCCAATTAGGGTTTTTAACCAATCTTGTGCATCCAATAGTTTTGTTTTGTGTCATTCGATGAACATTTAGGTCATTTTCGTCATCCCTACACTTAATCTTGTCCAATTAGGGTTTTTAGCCAATCTTGTGCATCCAATAGGTGTTTTGTGTCATTGGATGAACATTTAGGTCATTTTAGTCCTCCCTACACTTTATCTTGTCCAATTAGGTTTTCTAACCAATCTTGTGCATCCAATAGGTGTTTTTGTGTCACTGGATGAACAATTAGGTCATTTTCGTCCTCCCTAGGCTTATTCTTGTCCAATTAGTGTTTTTAACCAATCTTGTGCATCCAATAGGTGTTTTTGTGTCATTGGATGAACATTTAGGTAATTTTCGTCCTCCCAACACCTAATCTTGTCCAATTAGGGTTTCTAACCAATCTTGTGCATCCAATAGTTATGTTTGTGTCATTGGATGAACATTTAGGTCATTTTCGTCCTCCCTACACTTAATCTTTTCCAATTAGGGTTTTTAACCAATCTTGTGCATCCCATGGGTGTGTTTGTGTCATTGGAAGAACAATTAGGTCATTTTCGTCCTCCCAACACCTAATCTTGTTCAATTAGGGTTTTTAACCAATCTTGTGCATCCAATAGGTATTTTTGTTTCACTGGATGAACATTTAGGTCATTTTCTCCTCCCTAGGCTTATGCTTGTCCAATTAGGGTTTCTAACCAATCCTGTGCATCCAATAGTTGTGTTTGTGTGATTGGATGAACATTTAGGTCATTTTCGTCCTCCCTAAACTTAATCTTGTCCAATTAGGGTTTCTAACCAATTTTGTGCATCCAATAAGTGTTTTTGTGTCAATGGATGAACATTTAGGTCATTTTCGTCCTCCCTAGGCTAATTCTTGTCCAATTAGGGTTTCTAACCAATTTTGTGCATCCAATAGGTGTTTTTATGTCATTGGATGAACAATTAGGTCATTTTCGTCGTCTGTAGGCTAATTCTTGTCCAATTAGGGTTTAAAACCAATCTTGTCCATCCAATAGGTGTTTTGTGTCATTGGATGAACATTTAGGTCATTTTCGTCATCCCTACACTTAATCTTGTCCAATTTGGGTTTTTAACCAATCTTGTGCATCCAATAGGTGTTTTGTGTCATTGGATGAACATTTAGGTCATTTTAGTCCTCCCTACACTTTATCTTGTCCAATTAGGGTTTCTAACCAATCTTGTGCATCCAATCGGTGTTTTTGTGTCATTGGATGAACAATTGGTTATTTTCGTCCTCCTTAGACTTATTCTTGTCCAATTAGGGTTTTTAACCAATCTTGTGCATCCAATAGGTGTTTTTGTGTCATTGGATGAACATTTAGGTAATTTTCGTCCTCACAACACCTAATCTTGTCCAATTAGGGTTTCTAACCAATCTTGTGCATCCAATAGTTGTGTTTGTGTCATTGGATGAACATTTAGGTCAATGTCGTCCTCCCTACACCTAATCTTTTCCAATTAGGGCTTCTAACCAATCTTGAGCATCCAATAGGTGTTTTGGTGTCATTGGATGAACAATTAGGTCATTTTCGTCCTCCCTAGGTGAATTCTTGTCCAATTAGGGTTTTTAACCTATCTTGTCCATCCAATAGGTGTTTTGTGTCATTGGATGAATATTTAGGTCATTTTCGTCCTCCCAACAGTTATTCTTATCCAATTAGGGTTATTAACCAATCTTGTGCATCCAATAGGTGTTTTGTGTCATTGGATGAACATTTAGGTCATGTTCGACTTCCCTACACTTTATCTTGCCCAATTAGGGTTTCTAACCAATCTTGTGCATCCAATAGGTGTTTTTGTGTCATTGGATGAACAATTAGGTCATTTTCGTGCTCCCTTGGCTAATTCTTATCCAATTAGGGTTTTTAACCAATCTTGTGCATCCAATAGGTGTTACTGTGTCATTGGATGAACAATTAGGTCATTTTCGTCCTCCCTAGGCTTATGCTTGTCCAATTAGGGTTTCTAACCAATCTTGTGCATCCAATTGGTGTGTTTGTGTCATTGGGTGAACATTTAGGTCATTTTCGTCCTCCCTAAACATAATCTTGTCCAATTAGGGCTTCTAACCAATCTTCTGCATCCAATAGGTGTTTTTGTGTCATTGGATGAACAATTAGGTCATTTTCGTCCTCCCTAGGCTAATTCTTGTCCAATTAGGGTTTTTAATCTATCTTGTCCATCCAATGGGTGTTTTGTGTCATTGGATGAATATTTAGGTCATTTTCGTCCTCCCTAGGCTAATTCTTGTCCAATTAGGGTTATTAACCAATCTTGTGCATCCAATAGGTGTTTTGTGTCATTGGATGAACGTTTAGGTCATTTTCGTGTTCCCTACACTTTATCTTGCCCAATTAGGGTTTCTAACTAATCTTGTGCATCCAACACGTGTTTTTGTGTCATTGGTTGAACAATTAGGTCATTTTCGTCCTCCCTTGGCTAATTCTTGTTCAATTAGGATTTTTAACCAATCTTGTGCATCCAATAGGAGTTTTTGTCTCATTGGATGAACAATTAGGTCATTTTCGTCCTCCATAGGCTAATTCTTGTCCAATTAGGGTTTGTAACCTATCTTGTCCATCCAATAGGTGTTTTGTGTCATTGGATGAACATTTAGGTCATTTTCATCCTCCGTAGGCTTGTGCTTGTCCAATTAGGGTTTCTAACCAATCTTGTGCATCCAATAGGTGTTTTGTGTCATTGGATGAATATTTAGGTCATTTTCGTCCTCCCTAGAAATATGCTTGTCCAATTAGGGTTTCTAACCAATCTTGTGCATCCAATAGTTGTGTTTGTATCATTGGATGAACATTTAGGTCATTTTCGTCCTCCCTAAGCTAATTCTTGTCCAATTAGGGTTTTTAACATATCTTGTCCATCCAATAGGTGTTTTGTGTCATTGGATAAACATTTAGGTCATTTTCGTCTTCCCTACAGTTTATCTTGACCAATTAGGGTTTCTAACCAATCTTGTGCATCCAATACGTTTTTTTGTGTCATTGGTTGAACAATTAGGTCATTTTCGTCCTCCCATGGCTAATTCTTGTCCAATTAGGGCTTCTAACCAATCTTGTGCATCCAATAGGTGTTTTTGTGTCATTAGATGAACAGTTAGGTCATTTTCGTCCTCCCTAGGCTAATTCTTGTCCAATTAGGGTTTTTAACCTATCTTGTCCATCCAATAGGTGTTTTATGTAATTGGATGAACATTTAGGTCATTTTCTTCCTTCCTACACTTTATCTTGTCCAATTAGGGTTTCTAACCAATCTTGTGCATCCAATTGGTGTTTTTGTGTCATTGGAAGAACATTTAGGTCATTTTCGTCCTCCCTACACCTAATCTTGTCCAATTAAGGTTTTTAAGCTATCTTGTGCATCCAATGGGTGTTTTTGTGTCATTGGATTAACATTTAGGTCATTTTCCTCCTCCCTACACCTAATCTTGTCCAATTAAGGTTTTTAACCAATCTTGTGCATCCAATAGGTGTTTTGTGTCATTGGATGAATATTTAGGTCATTTTCGTCCTCCCTAGGCTAATTCTTGTCCAATTAGGATTTTTAACCTATCTTGTCCATCCAATAGGTGTTTTGTGTCATTGGATGAACATTTGGGTCATTTTCGTCTTCCCTACAATTTATCTAGACCAATTAGGGTTTCTAACCAATCTTGTGCATCCAATACGTGTTTTTGTGTCATTGGTTGAACAATTAGGTCATTTTCGTCCTCCCTTAGCTAATTCTAGTCCAATTAGGATTTTTAACCAATCTTGTGCATCCAATAGGAGTTTTTCTGTCATTGGATGAACAATTAGGTCATTTTCGTCCTCCATAGGCTAATTCTTGTCCAATTAGGGTTTTTAACCTATCTTGTCCATCCAATAGGTGTTTTGTGTCATTGGATGAATATTTAGGTCATTTTCGTCCTCCCTACTCTTAATCTTGTCCAATTAGGGTTTTTAAACAATCTTGTGCATCCAATAGTTGTTTTCTGTCATTTGATGAAAATTTAGGTCATTTTCGTTCTCCCTACACTTTATCTTGTCCAATTAGGGTTTCTAACCAATCTTGTACATCCAATGGGTGTTTTTGTGTCATTGGATGAACATTTAGGTCATTTTCGTCCTCCGTACACGTAATCTTGTCCAATTAGGGTTTTTAACCAATCTTGTGCATCCAATAGATATTTTTGTGTCAGTGGATGAACATTTAGGTCATTTTCATCCTACTTAGTTGTGTTTGTGTCATTGGTTGAACATTTAGGTCATTTTCGTCCTCCCTAAACTTAATCTTCTCCAATTAGGGCTTCTAACCATTCTTGTGCATCCAATAGGTGTTTTTGTGTCATTGGATGAACAGTTAGGTCATTTTCGTCCTCCCTAGGCTAATTCTTGTCCAATTACGGTTTTTAACCTATCTTGTCCATCCAATAGGTGTTATATGTCATTGGATGAACATTTAGGTCATTTTCGTCCTTCCTACACTTTAACTTGTCCAATTAGGGTTTCTAACCAATCTTGTGCATCCAATTGGTGTTTTTGTGTCTTTGGATGAACATTTAGGTCATTTTCGTCCTCCCTACAACTAGTCTTGTCCAATTAAGGTTTTTAACCAATCTTGTGCATCCAATAGGTGTTTTTGTGTTAGTGGATGAACATTTAGGTCATTTTCATCCTCCCTAGGCTTATGCTTGTCCAATTAGGGTTTCTAACCAATCTTGTGCATCCAACAGTTGTGTTTGTGTCATTAGAGAACATTTAGGTCATTTTCGTCCTCCCTAAACTTAATCTTGTCCAAATAGGGCTTCTAACCAATCTTGTGCATCCAATAGGTGTTTTTGTGTCATTGGATGAACAATTAGGTCATTTTCGTCCTCCCTAGGCTAATTCCTGTCCAATTAGGGTTTTTAACGTATCTTGTCCATCCAATAGGTGTTTTGTGTCATTTGATGAATATTTAGGTCATTTTCGTCCTCCCTACACTAAATCTTATCCAATTAGGGATATTAACCAATCTTGTCCATCCAATAGGTGTTTTGTGTCATTGGATGAACATTTAGGTCATTTTCGTCCTGCCTTGGCTAATTCTTGTCCAATTAGGATTTGTAACCAATCTTATGCATCCAATAGGAGTTTTTGGGTCATTGGATGAACAATTAGGTCATTTTCGTCCTCCCTAGGCTAATTCTTGTCCAATTAGGGTTTTTAACCAATCTTGTGCATCCAATAGGTGTTTTGTATCATTGGATGAATATTTAGGTCGTTTACGTCCTCCCTACTCTTAATGTTGTCCAATTAGGGTTTTTAACCAATCTTGTGCATCCAATAGGTGTTTTGTGTCATTGGATGAACATTTAGGTCATTTTCGTCCTCCCTACACTTTATCTTGTCCAATTAGGGTTTCTAACCAATCTTGTGCATCCAATTGGTGTTTTTGTGTCATTCGATGAACATTTAGGTCATTTTCGTCCTCCCTACACCTAATCTTGTCCAATTAGGGTTTTTAACCAATCTTGCGCATCCAATAGGTGTTTTTGTGTCAGTGGATGAACATTCAGGTCATTTTCATCCTTCCTAGGCTTATGCTTGTCCAATTACGGTTTCTAACCAATCTTGTGCATCCAATAGTTGTGTTTGTGTCATTGGATGAACATTTAGGTCATTTTCGTCCTCCCTAGGCTAATTCTTGTCCAATTAGGGTTTCTAACCTATCTTGTGCATCCAATAGGTGTTTTGTGTCATTGGATGAACATTTAGGTCATTTTCGTCCTCCCTACACTTTATCTTGTCCAATTAGGGTTTCTAACCAATCTTGTGCATCCAATTGGTGTTTTTGTGTCATTCGATGAACATTTAGGTCATTTTCGTCCTCCCTAGGCTAATTCTTGTCCAATTAGGGTTTTTAACATATCTTGTCCATCCAATAGGTGTTTTGTGCCATTGGATGAACATTTAGGTCATTTTCGTCTTCCCTACAGTTTATCTTGACCAATTAGGGTTTCTAACCAATCTTGTGCATCCAATACGTGTTTTTGTGTCATTGGTTGAACAATTAGGTCATTTTCGTCCTCCCTTGGCTAATTCTTGTCCAATTAGGGCTTCTAACCAATCTTGTGCATCCAATAGGTGTTTTTGTGTCATTGGATGAACAATTAGGTCATTTTCGTCCTCCATAGGCTAATTCTTGTCCAATTAGCGTTTTTAACCTATCTTGTCCATCCAATAGGTGTTTTATGTAATTGGATGAACATTTAGGTCATTTTCGTCCTTCCTACACTTTATCTTGTCCAATTAGGATTTCTAACCAATCTTGTGCATCCAATTGGTGTTTTTGTGTCATTGGATGAACATTTAGGTCATTTTCGTCCTCCCTACACCTAATCTTGTCCAATTAAGGTTTCTAACCAATCTTGTGCATCCAATAGTTGTATTTGTGTCATTGGATGAACATTTAGGTCATTTTCGTCCTCCCTAGGCTAATTCTTTTCCAATTAGGGTTTTTAACCTATCTTGTCCATCCAATAGGTGTTTTGTGTCATTGGATGAACATTTAGGTCATTTTCGTCTTCCCTACAGTTTATCTTGACCAATTAGGGTTTCTAACCAATCTTGTGCATCCAATACGTGTTTTTGTGTCATTGGTTGAACAATTAGGTCATTTTCGTCCTCACTTAACTAATTCTTGTCCAATTAGGATTTTTGACCAATCTTGTGCATCCAATAGGAGTTTTTGTGTCATTGGATGAACAATTAGGTCATTTTCGTCCTCCATAGGCTAATTCTTGTCCAATTAGGGTTTTAAACCTATCTTTTCCACCCAATAGGTGTTTTGTGTCATTGGATGAATATTTAGGTCATTTTCGTCCTCCCTACTCTTAATCTTGTCCAATTAGGGTTTTTAACCAATCTTGTGCATCCAATAGGTGTTTTCTGTCATTGGACGAACATTTAGGTCATTTTCGTCCTCCCTACACTTTATCTTGTCCAATTAGGGTTTCTAACCAATCTTGTGCATCCAATTGGTGTTTTTGTGTCATTCGATGAACATTTAGGTCATTTTCGTCCTCCCTACACCTAATCTTGTCCAATTAGGGTTTTTAACCAATCTTGCGCATCCAATAGGTGTTTTTGTGTCAGTGGATGAACATTTAGGTCATTTTCATCGTCCCTAGGCTTATGCTTGTCCAATTAGGGTTTCTAACCAATCTTGTGCATCCAATAGTTGTGTTTGTGTCATTGGATGAACATTTAGGTCACTTTCGTCCTCCCTAGGCTAATTCTTGTCCAATTAGGGTTTCTAACGAATCTTGTGCATCCAATAGGTGTTTTGTGTCATTGGATGAACATTTAGGTCATTTTCGTCTTCCCTACACTTTATGTTGTCCAATTAGGGTTTCTAACCAATCTTGTGCATCCAATTGGTGTTTTTGTGTCATTCGATGAACATTTAGGTCATTTTCGTCCTCCCTACACCTAATCTTGTCCAAGTAGGGTTTTTAACCAATCTTGCGCATCCAATAGGTGTTTTTGTGTCAGTGGATGAACATTTAGGTCATTTTCATCCTCCCTAGACTTATGCTTGTCCAATTAGGGTTTCTAACCAATCTTGTGCATCCAATAGTTGTGTTTGTGTCATTGGATGAACATTTAGGTCATTTTCGTCCTCGCTAGGCTAATTCTTGTCCAATTAGGGTTTTTAACCTATCTTGTCCATCCAATAGGTGTTTTGTGTCATTGGATGAACATTTAGGTCATTTTCGTCTTCCCTACAGTTTATCTTGACCAATTAGGGTTTCTAATCAATCTTGTGCATCCAATACGTGTTTTTGTGTCATTGGTTGAACAATTAGGTCATTTTCGTCCTCCCTTGGCTAATTCTTGTCCAATTAGGGCTTCTAACCAATCTTGTGCATCCAATAGGTGTTTTTGTGTCATTGGATGAACAATTAGGTCATTTTCGTCCTCCATAGGCTAATTCTTGTCCAATTAGGGTTTTTAACCTATCTTGTCCATCCAATAGGTGTTTTATGTAATTGGATGAACATTTAGGTCATTTTGGTCCTTCCTACACTTTATCTTGCCCAATTAGGATTTCTAACCAATCTTGTGCATCCAATTGGTGTTTTTGTGTCATTGGATGAACATTTAGGTCATTTTCGTCCTCCCTACACCTAATCTTGTCCAATTAAGGTTTCTAACCAATCTTGTGCATCCAATAGTTGTGTTTGTGTCATTGGATGAACATTTAGGTCATTTTCGTCCTCCCTAGGCTAATTCTTTTCCAATTAGGGTTTTTCACCTATCTTGTCCATCCAATAGGTGTTTTGTGTCATTGGATGAACATTTAGGTCATTTTCGTCTTCCCTACAGTTTATCTTGACCAATTAGGGTTTCTAACCAATCTTGTGCATCCAATACGTGTTTTTGTGTCATTGGTTGAGAAATTAGGTCATTTTCGTCCTCTCTTAGCTAATTATTGTCCAATTAGGATTTTTAACCAATCTTGTGCATCCAATAGTAGTTTTTGTGTCATTGGATGAACAATTAGGTCATTTTCGTCCTCCATAGGCTAATTCTTGTCCAATTAGGGTTTTAAACCTATCTTTTCCACCCAATAGGTGTTTTGTGTCATTGGATGAATATTTAGGTCATTTTCGTCCTCCCTACTCTTAATCTTGTCCAATTAGGGTTTTTAACCAATCTTGTGCATCCAATAGGTGTTTTCTGTCATTGGATGAACATTTAGGTCATTTTCGTCCTCCCTACACTTTATCTTGTCCAATTAGGGTTTCTAACCAATCTTGTACATCCAATTGGTGTTTTTGTGTCATTGGATGAACATTTAGGTCATTTTCGTCCTCCGTACACCTAATCTTGTCCAATTAGGGTTTTTAACCAATCTTATGCATCCAATAGATGTTTTTGTGTCAATGGATGAACATTTAGGTCATTTTCATCCTCCTTAGGCTTATGCTTGTCCAATTAGGCTTTCTAACCAATCTTGTGCATCCAATAGTTGTCTTTGTGTCATTGGATGAACATTTAGGTCATTTTCGTCCTCCCTAAACTTAATCTTGTCCAATTAGGGCTTCTAACCAATCTTGTGCATCCAATAGGTGTTTTTTTGTCATTGGATGAACAGTTAGGTCATTTTCGTCCTCCCTAGGCTAATTCTTGTCCAATTAGGGTTTTTAACCTATCTTGTCCATCCAATAGGTGTTTTATGTCATTGGATGAACATTTAGGTCATTTTCGTCCTTCCTACACTTTATCTTGTCCAATTAGGGTTTCTAACCAATCTTGTGCATCCAATTGGTGTTTTTGTGTCTTTGGATGAACATTTAGGTCATATTCGTCCTCCCTAGGCTAATTCTTGTCCAATTAGGGTTTTAAACCTATCTTGTCCATCCAATAGGTGTTTTGTGTCATTGGATGAATATTTAGGTCATTTTCGTCCTCCCTACACTTAATCTTACCCAATTAGGGTTATTAACCAATCTTCTGCATCCAATAGGTGTTTTGTGTCATTGGATGAACATTTAGGTCATTTTCGTCCTCCCTACACATTATCTTGCCCAATTAAGGTTTCTAACCAATCTTGTGCATCCAATAGGTGTTTTTGTGTCATTGGTTGAACAATTAGGTCATTTTCGTCCTCCCTTGGCTAATTCTTCTCCAATTAGGATTTTTAACCAATCTTGTGCATCCAATATGAGTTTTTGTGTCATTGGATGGACAATTAGGTCATTTTCGTCCTCCCTAGGCTAATTCTTGTCCAATTAGGGTTTTTAACCAATCTTGTGCATCCAATAGGTGTTTTGTGTCATTGGATGAATATTTAGGTCATTTTCGTCCTCCCTACTCTTAATCTTGTCCAATTAGGGTTTTTAACCAATCTTGTGCATCCAATAGGTGTTTTCTGTCATTGGATGAACATTTAGGTCATTTTCGTCCTCCCTACACTTTATCTTGTCCAATTAGGGTTTCTAACCAATCTTGTGCATCCAATTGGTGTTTTTGTGTCATTGGATGAACATTTAGGTCATTTTCGTCCTCCCTACACCTAATCTTGTCCAATTAGGGTTTTTAACCAATCTTGTGCATCCAATAGGTGTTTTTGTGTCAGTGGATGAACATTTAGGTCATTTTCGTCCTCCCTAGGCTTATGCTTGTCCAATTAGGGTTTCTAACCAATCTTGTGCATCCAATAGTTGTGTTTGTATCATTGGATGAACATTTAGGTCATTTTCGTCCTCCCTAGGCTAATTCTTGTCCAATTAGGGTTTTTAACATATCTTGTCCATCCAATAGGTGTTTTGTGTCATTGGATGAACATTTAGGTCATTTTCGTCTTCCCTACAGTTTATCTTGACCAATTAGGGTTTCTAACCAATCTTGTGCATCCAATACGTGTTTTTGTGTCATTGGTTGAGCAATTAGGTCATTTTCGTCCTCACTTAACTAATTCTTGTCCAATTAGGATTTTTGACCAATCTTGTGCATCCAATAGGAGTTTTTGTGTCATTGGATGAACAATTAGGTCATTTTCGTCCTCCATAGGCTAATTCTTGTCCAATTAGGGTTTTAAACCTATCTTTTCCACCCAATAGGTGTTTTGTGTCATTGGATGAATATTTAGGTCATTTTCGTCCTCCCTACTCTTAATCTTGTCCAATTAGGGTTTTTAACCAATCTTGTGCATCCAATAGGTGTTTTCTGTCATTGGACGAACATTTAGGTCATTTTCGTCCTCCCTACACTTTATCTTGTCCAATTAGGGTTTCTAACCAATCTTGTGCATCCAATTGGTGTTTTTGTGTCATTCGATGAACATTTAGGTCATTTTCGTCCTCCCTACACCTAATCTTGTCCAATTAGGGTTTTTAACCAATCTTGCGCATCCAATAGGTGTTTTTGTGTCAGTGGATGAACATTTAGGTCATTTTCATCGTCCCTAGGCTTATGCTTGTCCAATTAGGGTTTCTAACCAATCTTGTGCATCCAATAGTTGTGTTTGTGTCATTGGATGAACATTTAGGTCACTTTCGTCCTCCCTAGGCTAATTCTTGTCCAATTAGGGTTTCTAACGAATCTTGTGCATCCAATAGGTGTTTTGTGTCATTGGATGAACATTTAGGTCATTTTCGTCTTCCCTACACTTTATGTTGTCCAATTAGGGTTTCTAACCAATCTTGTGCATCCAATTGGTGTTTTTGTGTCATTCGATGAACATTTAGGTCATTTTCGTCCTCCCTACACCTAATCTTGTCCAAGTAGGGTTTTTAACCAATCTTGCGCATCCAATAGGTGTTTTTGTGTCAGTGGATGAACATTTAGGTCATTTTCATCCTCCCTAGGCTTATGCTTGTCCAATTAGGGTTTCTAACCAATCTTGTGCATCCAATAGTTGTGTTTGTGTCATTGGATGAACATTTAGGTCATTTTCATCCTCCCTAGGCTTATGCTTGTCCAATTAGGGTTTCTAACCAATCTTGTGCATCCAATAGTTGTGTTTGTGTCATTGGATGATAATTTAGGTCATTTTCGTCCTCCCTAAACTTAATCTTGTCCAATTATGTCATTGGATGAACAATTAGGTCATTTTCGTCGTCCCTAGGCTAATTCTTGTCCAATTAGGGTTTAAAACCAATCTTGTCCATCCAATACGTGTTTTGTATCATTGGATGAACATTTAGGTCATTTTCGTCCTCCCTACACTTAATCTTGTCCAATTAGGGTTTTTGACCAATCTTGTGCGTCCAATAGGTGTTTTGTGTCATTGGATGAACATTTAGGTCATTTTCGTCGTCCCTACACTTTATCTAGTCCAATTAGGGTTTCTAACCAATCTTGTGCATCCAATAGGTGTTTTTGTGTCATTGGTTGAACAATTAGGTCATTTTCGTCCTCCCTAGGCTAATTCTTGTCCAATTAGGATTTTTAACCAATCTTGTGCATCCAATAGGAGTTTTTGTGTCATTGGATTAACAATTAGGTCATTTTCGTCCTCCCTAGGCTAATTCTTGTCCAATTAGGGTTTTTAACCAATCTTGTGCATCCAATAGTTGTGTTTGTGTCATTGGATGAACATTTAGGCCGTTTTCATCCTCCCTAGGCTTATGCTTGTCCAATTAGGGTTTCTAACCAATCTTGTGCATCCAATAGTTGTGTTTGTGTCATTGGATGAACATTTAGGTCATTTTCGTCCTCCCTAAACTTAATCTTGTCCAATTAGGGTTTCTATGCAATCTTGTGCATCCAATAGGTGTTTTGTGTCATTGGATGAATATTTAGGTCATTTTCGTCCTCCCTAGGCTAATTCTTGTCCAATTAGGGTTTTGAACCAATCTTGTGGATCCAATAGGTGTTTTATGTCATTGGATGAACATTTAGGTCATTTTCGTCCTTTCTACACTTTATCTTGTCCAATTAGGGTTTCTAACCAATCTTGTGCATCCAATTGGTGTTTTTGTGTCATTGGATGAACATTTAGGTCATTTTCGTCCTCCCTACACCTAATCTTGTCCAATTAGGGTTTTTAACCAATCTTGTGCATCCAATAGATGTTTTTGTGTCAATGGATGAACATTTAGGTCATTTTCATCCTCCCTAGGCTTATGTCTGTCCAATTAGGGTTTCTAACCAATCTTGTGCATCCAATAGTTGTGTTTGTGTCATTGGATGAACATTTAGGTCATTTTCGTCCTCCCTAAACTTAATCTTGTCCAAATAGGGCTTCTAACCAATCTTGTGCATCCAATAGTTGTTTTTGTGTCATTGGATGAACAATTAGGTCATTTTCGTCCTCCCTAGGCTAATTCTTGTCCAATTAGGGTTATTAACCAATCTTGTGCATCCAATACGAGTTTTTGTGTCATTGGATGAACAATTAGGTCATTTTCGTCCTCCATAGGCTAATTCTTGTCCAATTAGGGTTTTTAACCTATCTTGTCCATCCAAAAGGTGTTTTGTGTCATTGGATGAACAATTAGGTCATTTTCGTCCTCCCTACACTTAATCTTATCCAATTAGGGTTATTAACCAATAGGTGTTTTGTGTCATTGGTTGAACAATTAGGTCATTTTCATCCTCCCTAGGCTTATGCTTATCCAATTAGGGTTTCTAACCAATCTTGTGCATCCAATATTGTGTTTGTGTCATTGCATTAACATTTAAGTCATTTTCGTCCTCGCTAAACTTAATCTTGTCCAATTAGGGTTTCTAACCAATCTTGTCCATCCAATAGGTGTTTTTGTGTCATTGGATGAACAATTAAATCCTTTTCGTCCTCCCTAGGCTAATTCTTGTCCAATTAGGGTTTTTAACCTATCTTGTCCATCCAATAGGTGTTTTGTGTCATTGGATGAATATTTAGGTCATTTTCGTCCTCCCTACACTTAATCTTATCCAATTAGGGTTATTAACCAATCTTGTGCAACCAATAGGTGTTTTGTGTCATTGGAAGAACATTTAGGTCATTTTCGTCCTCCCTACACTTTATCTTGTCCAATTAGGATTTTTAACCAATCTTGTGCATCCAATAGGTGTTTTTGTGTCAGTGGATGAACATTTAGGTCATTTTCCTCCTCCCTAGGCTTATGCTTGTCCAATTAAGGTTTCTAACCAATCTTGTGCATCCAATAGTTGTGTTTGTGTCATTGGATGAACATTTAGGTCATTTTCGTCCTCCCTAGGCTAATTCTTGTCCAATTAGGGTTTTTAACCTATCTTGTCCATCCAATAGGTGTTTTGTGTCATTGGATGAACATTTAGGTCATTTTCGTCTTCCCTACAGTTTATCTTGACCAATTAGGGTTTCTAATCAATCTTGTGCATCCAATACGTGTTTTTGTGTCATTGGTTGAACAATTAGGTCATTTTCGTCCTCCCTTGGCTAATTCTTGTCCAATTAGGGCTTCTAACCAATCTTGTGCATCCAATAGGTGTTTTTGTGTCATTGGATGAACAATTAGGTCATTTTCGTCCTCCATAGGCTAATTCTTGTCCAATTAGGGTTTTTAACCTATCTTGTCCATCCAATAGGTGTTTTGTGTCATTGGATGAACATTTAGGTTATTTTCGTCCTCCCTACACATTATCTGGCCCAATTAGGGTTTCTAACCAATCTTGTGCATCCAATAGGTGTTTTTGTGTCATTGGTTGAACAATTAGGTCATTTTCGTCCTCCCTAGGCTAATTCTTGTCCAATTAGGGTTTTTAACGAATCTTGTGCATCCAATAGGTGTATTGTGTCATTGGATGAATATTTAGGTCATTTTCGTCCTCCCTACACCTAATCTTGTCCAATTAGGATTTTTAACCAATCTTGTGGATCCAATAGGAGTTTTTGTGTCATTGGATGAACAATTAGGTCATTTTCGTCCTCCCTAGGCTAATTCTTGTCCAATTAGGGTTTTTAACCAATCTTGTGCATCCAATAGGTGTATTGTGTCATTGGATGAATATTTAGGTCATTTTCGTCCTCCCTACTCTTAATCTTGTCCAATTAGGGTTTTTAACCAATCTTGTGCATCTAATAGGTGTTTTGTGTCATTGGATGAACATTTAGGTCATTTTCGTCCTCCCTACACTCTATCTTGTCCAATTAGGGTTTCTAACCAATCTTGTGCATCCAATTGGTGTTTTTGTGTTATTGGATGAACATTTAGGTCATTTTCGTCCTCCCTACACCTAATCTTGTCCAATTAGGGTTTTTAACCAATCTTGTGCATCCAATAGGTGTTTTTGTGTCAGTGGATGAACATTTTGGTCATTTTCATCCTCCCTAGGCTTATGCTTGTCCAATTAGGGTTTCTAACCAATCTTGTGCATCCAACAGTTGTGTTTGTGTCATTGGATGAACATTTAGGTCAATTTCGTCCTCCCTAAACTTAAACTTGTCCAAATAGGGCTTCTAACCAATCTTGTGCATCCAATAGGTGTTTTTGTGTCATTGGATGAACAATTAGGTCATTTTCGTCCTCCCTAGGCTAATTCTTGTCCAATTAGGGTTTTTAACGTATCTTTTCCATCCAATAGGTGTTTTGTGTCATTGGATGAATATTTAGGTCATTTTCGTCCTCCCCACACTTAATCATATCCAATTAGGGTTATTAACCAATCTTGTCCATCCAATAGGTGTTTTGTGTCATCGGATGAACATTTAGGTCATTTTCGTCCTCCCTTGGCTAATTCTTGTCCAATTAGGATTTTTAACCAATCTTGTGCATCCAATAGGAGTTTTTGTGTCATTGGATGAACAATTAGGTCATTTTCGTCCTCCATAGGCTAATTCTTGTCCAATTAGGGTTTTTAACCTATCTTGTCTATCCAATAGGTGTTTTGTGTCATTGGATCAATATTTAGGTCATTTTCGTCCTCCCTACACTTAATGTTATCCAATTAGTGTTATTAACCAATCTTGTGCATCCAATAGGTGTTTTGTGTCATTGGATGAACATTTAGGTCATTTTCGTCCTCCCTACACTTTATCTTGCCCATTTAGGGTTTCTAACTAATCTTATGCATCCAATAGGTGTTTTTGTGTCATTGGTTGAACAATTAGGTCATTTTCGTCCTCCCTAGGCTAATTTCTTGTCCAATTAGGATTTTTAACCAATCTTGTGCATCCAATAGGAGTTTTTGTGTCATTGGATGAACAATTAGGTCATTTTCGTCCTCC
>JBBPBS010000177.1:623506-639238 GCA_037974835.1 Cicer judaicum
ACATTTAGGTCATTTTCGTCCTCCCTACACTTTATCTTGTCCAATTAGGGTTTCAAACCAATCTTGTATATCCAATTGGTGTTTTTGTGTCATTGGATGAACAGTTAGGTCATTTTCGTTCTGCCTAGGCTAATTGTTGTCCAATTAGGTTTTTTTATCCAATCTTGTGCATCCAATAGGTGTATTGTGTCATTGGATGAATATTTAGGTCATTTTCGTCCTCCCTACTCTTAATCTTGTCCAATTAGGGTTTTTAACCAATCTTGTGCATCTAATAGGTGTTTTGTGTCATTGGATGAACATTTAGGTCATTTTCGTCCTCCCTACACTCTATCTTGTCCAATTAGGGTTTCTAACCAATCTTGTGCATCCAATTGGTGTTTTTGTGTTATTGGATGCACATTTAGGTCATTTTCGTCCTCCCTACACCTAATCTTGTCCAATTAGGGTTTTTAACCAATCTTGTGCATCCAATAGGTGTTTTTGTGTCAGTGGATGAACATTTTGGTCATTTTCATCCTCCCTAGGCTTATGCTTGTCCAATTAGGGTTTCTAACCAATCTTGTGCATCCAACAGTTGTGTTTGTGTCATTGGATGAACATTTAGGTCAATTTCTTCCTCCCTAAACTTAAACTTGTCCAAATAGGGCTTCTAACCAATCTTGTGCATCCAATAGGTGTTTTTGTGTCATTGGATGAACAATTAGGTCATTTTCGTCCTCCCTAGGCTAATTCTTGTCCAATTAGGGTTTTTAACGTATCTTTTCCATCCAATAGGTGTTTTGTGTCATTGGATGAATATTTAGGTCATTTTCGTCCTCCCCACACTTAATCATATCCAATTAGGGTTATTAACCAATCTTGTCCATCCAATAGGTGTTTTGTGTCATCGGATGAACATTTAGGTCATTTTCGTCCTCCCTTGGCTAATTCTTGTCCAATTAGGATTTTTAACCAATCTTGTGCATCCAATAGGAGTTTTTGTGTCATTGGATGAACAATTAGGTCATTTTCGTCCTCCATAGGCTAATTCTTGTCCAATTAGGGTTTTTAACCTATCTTGTCCATCCAATAGGTGTTTTGTGTCATTGGATCAATATTTAGGTCATTTTCGTCCTCCCTACACTTAATGTTATCCAATTAGTGTTATTAACCAATCTTGTGCATCCAATAGGTGTTTTGTGTCATTGGATGAACATTTAGGTCATTTTCGTCCTCCCAACACTTTATCTTGCCCATTTAGGGTTTCTAACTAATCTTATGCATCCAATAGGTGTTTTTGTGTCATTGGTTGAACAATTAGGTCATTTTCGTCCTCCCTAGGCTAATTTCTTGTCCAATTAGGATTTTTAACCAATCTTGTGCATCCAATAGGAGTTTTTGTGTCATTGGATGAACAATTAGGTCATTTTCGTCCTCCCTAGGCTAATTCTTGTCCAATTAGGGTTTTTAACCAATCTTGTGCATCCAATAGGTGTTTTGTGTCATTGGATGAATATTTAGGTCATTTTCGTCCTCCCTGCTCTTAATCTTGTCCAATTAGGGTTTCTAACCAATCTTGTGCATCCAATAGTTGTGTTTGTGTCATTGGATGAACATTTAGGTCATTTTCGTCCTCCCTAGGCTAATTCTTGTCCAATTAGGGTGTTTAACCTATCTTGTCCATCCAATAGGTGTTTTGTGTCATTGGATGAACATTTAGGTCATTTTGCTCTTCCCTAATGTTTATCTTGACCAATTAGGGTTTCTAACCATTCTTGTGCATCCAATACGTGTTTTTGTGTCATTGGTTGAACAATTAGGTCATTTTCGTCCTGCCTTGGCTAATTCTTGTCCAATTAGGATTTTTAACCAATCTTCTGCATCCAATAGGAGTTTTTGTGTCATTGGATGAACAATTAGGTCATTTTCGTCCTCCATAGGCTAATTCTTGTCCAATTTGGGTTTTTAACCTATCTTGTCCATCCAATAGGTGTTTTGTGTCATTGGATGAATATTTGGGTCATTTTCGTCCTCCCTACACTTAATGTTATCCAATTAGTGTTATTAACCAATCTTGTGCATCCAATAGGTGTTTTGTGTCATTGGATGAACATTTAGGTCATTTTCGTCCTCCCTACACTTTATCTTGCCCATTTAGGGTTTCTAACCAATCTTATGCATCCAAAAGGTGTTTTTGTGTCATTGGCTGAACATTTAGGTCATTTTCATCCTCCCTAGGCTTATGCTTATCCAATTAGGGTTTCTAACCAATCTTGTGCATCCAATAGTTGTGTTTGTGTCATTGGATGAACATTTAGGTCATTTTCGTCCTCCCTAAACTTAATCTTGTCCAATTAGGGTTTCTATGCAATCTTGTGCATCCAATAGGTGTTTTGTGTCATTGGATGAATATTTAGGTCATTTTCGTCCTCCCTAGGCTAATTCTTGTCCAATTAGGGTTTTGAACCAATCTTGTGCATCCAATAGGGGTTTTATGTCATTGGATGAACATTTAGGTCATTTTCGTCCTTTCTACACTTTATCTTGTCCAATTAGGGTTTCTAACCAATCTTGTGCATCCAATTGGTGTTTTTGTGTCATTGGATGAACATTTAGGTCATTTTCGTCCTCCCTACACCTAATCTTGTCCAATTAGGGTTTTTAACCAATCTTGTGCATCCAATAGGTGTTTTTGTGTCAGTGGATGAACATTTAGGTCATTTTCATCCTCCCTAGGCTTATGCTTGTCCAATTAGGGTTTCTAACCATTCTTGTGCATCCAATAGTTGTGTTTGTGTCATTGGATGAACATTTATGTCATTTTCGTCCTCCCTAAACTTAATCTTGTCCAAAAAGGGCTTCTAACCAATCTTGTGCATCCAATAGGTGTTTTTGTGTCATTGGATGAACAATTAGGTCATTTTCGTCCTCCCTAGACTAATTCTTGTCCAATTAGGGTTTTTAACGTATCTTGTCCATCCAATTCGTGTTTTGTGTCATTGGATGAATATTTAGGTCATTTTCGTCCTCCCTACACTTAATCTTATCCAATTAGGGTTATTAACCAATCATCTGCATCCAATAGGTGTTTTGTGTCATTGGATGAACATTTAGGTCATTTCCGTCCTCCCTACACTTTATCTTGCCCAATTAAGGTTTCTAACCAATCTTGTGCATCCAATAGGTGTTTTTGTGTCATTGGTTGAACAATTAGGTCATTTTCGTCCTCCCTTGGCTAATTCTTCTCCAATTAGGATTTTTAACCAATCTTGTGCATCCAATATGAGTTTTTGTGTCATTGGATGAACAATTAGGTCATTTTCGTCCTCCCTAGGCTAATTCTTGTCCAATTAGGGTTTTTAACCAATCTTGTGCATCCAATAGGTGTTTTGTGTCATTGGATGAACATTTAGGTCATTTTCGTCCTCCTTACACTTTATCTTGTCCAATTAGGGTTTCTAACCAATCTTGTGCATCCAATTGGTGTTTTTGTGTCATTGGATGAACATTTAGGTCATTTTCGTCCTCCCTACACCTAATCTTGTCCAATTAGGGTTTTTAACCAATCTTGTGCATCCAATAGGTGTTTTTGTGTCAGTGGATGAACATTTAGGTCATTTTCATCCTCCCTAGGCTTATGCTTGTCCAATTAGGGTTTTTAACCAATCTTGTGCATCCAATAGGTGTTTTGTGTCATTGGATGAATATTTAGGTCATTTTCGTCCTCCCTACTCTTAATCTTGTCCAATTAGGGTTTTTAACCAATCTTGTGCATCCAATAGGTGTTTTCTGTCATTGGATGAACATTTAGGTCATTTTCGTCCTCCCTACACTTTATCTTGTCCAATTAGGGTTTCAAACCAATCTTGTATATCCAATTGGTGTTTTTGTGTCATTGGATGAACAGTTAGGTCATTTTCGTTCTGCCTAGGCTAATTGTTGTCCAATTAGGTTTTTTTATCCAATCTTGTGCATCCAATAGGTGTATTGTGTCATTGGATGAATATTTAGGTCATTTTCGTCCTCCCTACTCTTAATCTTGTCCAATTAGGGTTTTTAACCAATCTTGTGCATCTAATAGGTGTTTTGTGTCATTGGATGAACATTTAGGTCATTTTCGTCCTCCCTACACTCTATCTTGTCCAATTAGGGTTTCTAACCAATCTTGTGCATCCAATTGGTGTTTTTGTGTTATTGGATGAACATTTAGGTCATTTTCGTCCTCCCTACACCTAATCTTGTCCAATTAGGGTTTTTAACCAATCTTGTGCATCCAATAGGTGTTTTTGTGTCAGTGGATGAACATTTTGGTCATTTTCATCCTCCCTAGGCTTATGCTTGTCCAATTAGGGTTTCTAACCAATCTTGTGCATCCAACAGTTGTGTTTGTGTCATTGGATGAACATTTAGGTCAATTTCTTCCTCCCTAAACTTAAACTTGTCCAAATAGGGCTTCTAACCAATCTTGTGCATCCAATAGGTGTTTTTGTGTCATTGGATGAACAATTAGGTCATTTTCGTCCTCCCTAGGCTAATTCTTGTCCAATTAGGGTTTTTAACGTATCTTTTCCATCCAATAGGTGTTTTGTGTCATTGGATGAATATTTAGGTCATTTTCGTCCTCCCCACACTTAATCATATCCAATTAGGGTTATTAACCAATCTTGTCCATCCAATAGGTGTTTTGTGTCATCGGATGAACATTTAGGTCATTTTCGTCCTCCCTTGGCTAATTCTTGTCCAATTAGGATTTTTAACCAATCTTGTGCATCCAATAGGAGTTTTTGTGTCATTGGATGAACAATTAGGTCATTTTCGTCCTCCATAGGCTAATTCTTGTCCAATTAGGGTTTTTAACCTATCTTGTCCATCCAATAGGTGTTTTGTGTCATTGGATCAATATTTAGGTCATTTTCGTCCTCCCTACACTTAATGTTATCCAATTAGTGTTATTAACCAATCTTGTGCATCCAATAGGTGTTTTGTGTCATTGGATGAACATTTAGGTCATTTTCGTCCTCCCTACACTTTATCTTGCCCATTTAGGGTTTCTAACCAATCTTATGCATCCAATAGGTGTTTTTGTGTCATTGGCTGAACATTTAGGTCATTTTCATCCTCCCTAGGCTTATGCTTGTCCAATTAGGGTTTCACACTAGTCTTGTGCATCCAATAATTGTGTTTGTGTCATTGGATGAACATTTAGGTCATTTTCGTCCTCCCTAAACTTAATCTTGTCCAATTAGGGTTTCTTTGCAATCTTGTGCATCCAATAGGTGTTTTGTGTCATTGGATGAATATTTAGGTCATTTTCGTCCTCCCTAGGCTAATTCTTGTCCAATTAGGGGTTTGAACCAATCTTGTGCATCCAATAGGTGTTTTATGTCAATGGATGAACATTTAGGTCATTTTCGTCCTTTCTACACTTTATCTTGTTCAATTAGGGTTTCTAACCAATCTTGTGCATCCAATTGGTGTTTTTGTGTCATTGGATGAACATTTAGGTCATTTTCGTCCTCCCTACACCTGATCTTGTGCATCCAATAGATGTTTTTGTGTCGGTGGATGAACATTTAGGTCATTTTCATCCTCCCTAGGCTTATGCCTGTCCAATTAGGGTTTCTAACCAATCTTGTGCATCCAATAGTTGTGTTAACGTATCTTGTCCATCCAATAGGTGTTTTGTGTCATCGGATGAACATTTAGGTCATTTTCGTCCTCCATAGGCTAATTCTTGTCCAATTAGGGTTTTTAACCTATCTTGTCCATCCAATAGGTGTTTTGTGTCATTGGATGAATATTTAGGTCATTTTCGTCCTCCCTACACTTAATCTTATCCAATTAGGGTTATTAACCAATCTTGTCCATCCAATAGGTGTTTTGTGTCATTGGATGAACATTTAGGTCATTTTCGTCCTCCCTACACCTAATCTTATCCAATTAGGATTTTTAACCAATCTTGTGCATCCAATAGGAGTTCTTGTGTCATTGGATGAACATTTAGGTCATTTTCGTCCTCCATAGGCTAATTCTTGTCCAATTAGGGTTTTTAACCTATCTTGTCCATCCAATAGGTGTTTTGTGTCATTGGATGAATATTTAGGTCATTTTCGTCCTCCCTACACTTAATCTTATCCAATTAGGGTTATTAACCAATAGGTGATTTGTGTCATTGGATGAACATTTAGGTTTTTTTCGTCCTCCCTACACTTTATCTGGCCCAATTAGGGTTTCTAACCAATCTTATGCGTCCAATAGGTGTTTTTGTGTCATTGGTTGAACAATTAGGTCATTTTCGTCCTCCCTAGGCTAATTCTTGTCCAATTAGGGTTTTTAACCAATCTTTTGCATCCAATAGGTGTATTGTGTCATTGGATGAATATTTAGGTCATTTTCGTCCTCCCTACACCTAATCTTGTCCAATTAGGATTTTTAACCAATCTTGCGCATCCAATAGGAGTTTTTGTGTCATTGGATGAACAATTAGGTCATTTTCGTCCTCCCTAGGCTAATTCTTGTCCAATTAGGGTTTTTAACCAATCTTGTGCATCCAATAGGTGTATTGTGTCATTGGTTGAACAATTAGGTCATTTTCATCCTCCCTAGGCTAATTCTTGTCCAATTAGGATTTTTAACCAATCTTGTGCATCCAATAGGAGTTTTTGTGTCATTGGATTAACAATTAGGTCATTTTCGTCCTCCCCACAGCTAATCTTGTCCAATTAGGGTTTATAACCAATCTTGTGCATCCAATAGGTGTTTTTGTGTCAATGGATGAACATTTAGGTCATTTTCATCCTCCCTAGGCTTATGCTTATCCAATTATGGTTTCTAACCAATCTTGTGCATCCAATAGTTGTATTTGTGTCATTGGATGAACATTTAAGTCATTTTCGTCCTCCCTAAACTTAATCTTGTCCAATTAGGGTTTCTAACCAATCTTGTCCATCCAATAGGTGTTTTTGTGTCATTGGATGAACAATTAAATCCTTTTCGTCCTCCCTAGGCTAATTGTTGTCCAATTAGGGTTTTTAACCTATCTTGTCCATCCATTAGGTGTTTTGTGTCATTGGATGAACATTTAGGTCATTTTTGTCTTCCCTACAGTTTATCTTGACCAATTAGGGTTTCTAACCAATCTTGTGAATCCAATACGTGTTTTTGTGTCATTGGATGAACAATTAGGTCATTTTCGTCCTCCATAGGCTAATTCTTGTCCAATTAGGGTTTTTAACCTATCTTGTCCATCCAATAGGTGTTTTGTGTCATTGGATGAATATTTAGGTCATTTTCGTCCTCCCTACACTTAATCTTATCCAATTAGGGTTATTAACCAATCCTGTGCATCCAATAGGTGTTTTGTGTCATTGGATGAACATTTAGGTCATTTTCGTCCTCCCTACACTTTATCTTGCCCATTTAGGGTTTCTAACCAATCTTATGCATCCAATAGGTGTTTTTGTGTCATTGGTTGAACAATTAGGTCATTTTCATCCTCCCTAGGCTAATTCTTGTCCAATTAGGATTTTTAACCAATCTTGTGCATCCAATAGGAGTTTTTGTGTCATTGGATTAACAATTAGGTCATTTTCGTCCTCCCTAGGCTAATTCTTGTCCAATTAGGGTTTTTAACCAATCTTGTGCATCCAATAGTTGTGTTTGTGTCATTGGATGAACATTTAGGCCGTTTTCATCCTCCCTAGGCTTATGCTTGTCCAATTAGGGTTTCTAACCAATCTTGTGCATCCAATAGTTGTGTTTGTGTCATTGGATGAACATTTAGGTCATTTTCGTCCTCCCTAAACTTAATCTTGTCCAATTAGGGCTTCTAACCAATATTGTGCATCCAATAGGTGTTTTTGTGTCATTGGATGAATATTTAGGTCATTTCCGTCCTCCCTACACTTAATCGTACCAATTAGGGTTATTAACCAATGTTGTGCATCCAATAGGTGTTTTGTGTCATTGGATGAACATTTAGGTCATTTTCGTCCTCCCTACACTTAATCTTATCCAATTAGGGTTATTAACCAATCTTGTGCATCCAATAGGTGTTTTTGTGTCATTGGATGAACATTTAGGTCATTTTCGTCCTCTCCACAGCTAATCTTGTCCAATTAGGGTTTTTAACCAATCTTGTGCATCCAATAGGTGTTTTTGTGTCAGTGGACGAACATTTAGGTCATTTTCATCTTCCCTAGGCTTATGCTTGTCCAATTAGGGTTTCTAACCAATCTTGTGCATCCAATAGTTGTGTTTGTGTCATTGGATGAACATTTAGGTCATTTTCGTCCTCCCTAAACTTAATCTTGTCCAATTAGGGCTTCTAACCAATATTGTGCATCCAATAGGTGTTTTTGTGTCATTGGATGAACAGTTAGGTCATTTTCGTCCTCCCTAGGCTAATTCTGGTCCAATTAGGGTTTTTAACCTATCTTGTCCATCCAATAGGTGTTTTGTGTCATTCGATGAATATTTAGGTCATTTTCGTCCTCCCTACACTTAATCTTATCCAATTAGGGTTATTAACCAATAGGTGATTTGTGTCATTGGATGAACATTTAGGTTTTTTTCGTCCTCCCTACACTTTATCTGGCCCAATTAGGGTTTCTAACCAATCTTGTGCGTCCAATAGGTGTTTTTGTGTCATTGGTTGAACAATTAGGTCATTTTCGTCCTCCCTAGGCTAATTCTTGTCCAATTAGGGTTTTTAACCAATCTTTTGCATCCAATAGGTGTATTGTGTCATTGGATGAATATTTAGGTCATTTTCGTCCTCCCTACACCTAATCTTGTCCAATTAGGATTTTTAACCAATCTTGCGCATCCAATAGGAGTTTTTGTGTCATTGGATGAACAATTAGGTCATTTTCGTCCTCCCTAGGCTAATTCTTGTCCAATTAGGGTTTTTAACCAATCTTGTGCATCCAATAGGTGTATTGTGTCATTGGAAGAATATTTAGGTCATTTTCGTCCTCCCTACTCTTAATCTTGTCCAATTAGGGTTTTTAACCAATCTTGTGCATCTAATAGGTGTTTTGTGTCATTGGATGAACATTTAGGTCATTTTCGTCCTCCCTACACTCTATCTTGTCTAATTAGGGTTTCTAACCAATCTTGTGCATCCAATTGGTGTTTTTGTGTCATTGGATGAACATTTAGGTCATTTTCGTCCTCCCTACACCTAATCTTGTCCAATTAGGGTTTTTAACCAATCTTGTGCATCCAATAGGTGTTTTTGTGTCAGTGGATGCACATTTAGGTCATTTTCATCCTCCCTAGGCTTATGCTTGTCCAATTATGGTTTCTAACCAATCTTGTGCATCCAATAGTTGTGTTTGTGTCATTGGATGAACATTTAGGTCATTTTCGTCCTCCCAAGGCTAATTCTTGTCCAATTAGGGTTTTTAACCTATCTTGTCCATCCAATAGGTGTTTTGTGTCATTGGATGAACATTTAGGTCATTTTTGTCTTCCCTACAGTTTATCTTGACCAATTAGGGTTTCTAACCAATCTTGTGCATCCAATACGTGTTTTTGTGTCATTGGTTGAAAAATTAGGTCATTTTCGTCCTCCCTTGGCTAATTCTTGTTCAATTAGGATTTTTAACCAATCTTGTGCATCCAATAGGAGTTTTTGTGTCATTGGATGAACAATTAGGTCATTTTCGTCCTCCATAGGCTAATTCTTGTCCAATTAGGGTTTTTAACCTATCTTGTCCATCCAATAGGTGTTTTGTGTCATTGGATGAATATTTAGGTCATTTTCGTCCTCCCTACACTTAATCTTATCCAATTAGGGTTATTAACCAATCTTGTCCATCCAATAGGTGTATTGTGTCATTGGATGAATATTTAGGTCATTTTCGTCCTCCCTACACCTAATCTTGTCCAATTAGGATTTTTAACCAATCTTGCGCATCCAATAGGAGTTTTTGTGTCATTGGATGAACAATTAGGTCATTTTCGTCCTCCCTAGGCTAATTCTTGTCCAATTAGGGTTTTTAACCAATCTTGTGCATCCAATAGGTGTATTGTGTCATTGGATGAATATTTAGGTCATTTTCGTCCTCCCTACTCTTAATCTTGTCCAATTAGGGTTTTTAACCAATCTTGTGCATCTAATAGGTGTTTTGTGTCATTGGATGAACATTTAGGTCATTTTCGTCCTCCCTACACTCTATCTTGTCCAATTAGGGTTTCTAACCGATCTTGTGCATCCAATTGGTGTTTTTGTGTCATTGGATGAACATTTAGGTCATTTTCGTCCTCCCTACACCTAATCTTGTCCAATTAGGGTTTTTAACCAATCTTGTGCATCCAATAGGTGTTTTTGTGTCAGTGGATGAACATTTAGGTCATTTTCATCCTCCCTAGGCTTATGCTTGTCCAATTAAGGTTTCTAACCAATCTTGTGCATCGAATAGTTGTGTTTGTGTCATTGGATGAATATTTATGTCATTTTCGTCCACCTTAGGCTAATTCTTGTCCAATTAGGGTTTTTAACCTATCTTGTGCATCCAATAGGTGTTTTGTGTCATTGGATGAACATTTAGGTCATTTTTGTCTTCCCTCCAGTTTATCTTGACCAATTAGGGTTTCTAACCAATCTTGTGCATCCAGTACATGATTTTGTGTCATTGGTTGAAAAATTAGGTCATTTTCGTCCTGGCTTGGCTAATTCTTGTCCAATTAGGATTTTTAACCAATCTTGTGCATCCAATAGGAGTTTTTGTGTCATTGGATGAACAATTAGGTCATTTTCGTCCTCCATAGGCTAATTCTTGTCCAATTAGGGTTTTTAACCAATCTTGTGCATCCAATAGGTGTTATTGTGTCAGTGGATGAACATTTAGGTCATTTTCATCCTCCTTACGCTTATGCTTGTCCAATTAGGGTTTTGTAACCAATCTTGTGCATCCAATAGTTGTGTTTGTGTAATTGGATGAACATTTAGGTCATTTTCGTCCTCCCTAAACTTAATCTTGTCCAATTAAGGTTTCTAACCTATCTTGTGCATCCAATAGGTGTGTTTGTGTTATTGGATGAACAATTAGGTCATTTTTGTCCTCCCTAGGCTAATTCTTGTCCAATTATGGTTTTTAAGTAAATGTTGTGCATCCAATAGGTGTTTTTGTGTCATTGGCTGAAAATTTAGGTCATTTTCATCCTCCCTAGGCTTATGCTTGTCCAATTAGGGTTTCTAACCAATCTTGTGCATCCAATAGTTGTGTTTGTGTCATTGGATGAACATTTAGGTCATTTTCGTCCTCCCTAAACTTAATCTTGTCCAATTAGGGTTTCTATGCAATCTTGTGCATCCAATAGGTGTTTTGTGTCATTGGATGAATATTTAGGTCATTTTCGTCCTCCCTAGGCTAATTCTTGTCCAATTAGGGTTTTGAACCAATCTTGTGCATCCAATAGGTGTTTTATGTCATTGGATGAACATTTAGGTCATTTTCGTCCTTTCTACACTTTATCTTGTCCAATTAGGGTTTCTAACCAATCTTGTGCATCCAATTGGTGTTTTTGTGTCATTGGATGAACATTTAGGTCATTTTCGTCCTCCCTACACCTAATCTTGTCCAATTAGGGTTTTTAACCAATCTTGTGCATCCAATAGATGTTTTTGTGTCAATGGATGAACATTTAGGTCATTTTCATCCTCCCTAGGCTTATGTCTGTCCAATTAGGGTTTCTAACCAATCTTGTGCATCCAATAGTTGTGTTTGTGTCATTGGATGAACATTTAGGTCATTTTCGTCCTCCCTAAACTTAATCTTGTCCAAATAGGGCTTCTAACCAATCTTGTGCATCCAATAGTTGTTTTTGTGTCATTGGATGAACAATTAGGTCATTTTCGTCCTCCCTAGGCTAATTCTTGTCCAATTAGGGTTATTAACCAATCTTGTGCATCCAATACGAGTTTTTGTGTCATTGGATGAACAATTAGGTCATTTTCGTCCTCCATAGGCTAATTCTTGTCCAATTAGGGTTTTTAACCTATCTTGTCCATCCAAAAGGTGTTTTGTGTCATTGGATGAACAATTAGGTCATTTTCGTCCTCCCTACACTTAATCTTATCCAATTAGGGTTATTAACCAATAGGTGTTTTGTGTCATTGGTTGAACAATTAGGTCATTTTCATCCTCCCTAGGCTTATGCTTATCCAATTAGGGTTTCTAATCAATCTTGTGCATCCAATATTGTGTTTGTGTCATTGCATTAACATTTAAGTCATTTTCGTCCTCGCTAAACTTAATCTTGTCCAATTAGGGTTTCTAACCAATCTTGTCCATCCAATTGGTGTTTTTGTGTCATTGGATGAACAATTAAATCCTTTTCGTCCTCCCTAGGCTAATTCTTGTCCAATTAGGGTTTTTAACCTATCTTGTCCATCCAATAGGTGTTTTGTGTCATTGGATGAATATTTAGGTCATTTTCGTCCTCCCTACACTTAATCTTATCCAATTAGGGTTATTAACCAATCTTGTGCAACCAATAGGTGTTTTGTGTCATTGGAAGAACATTTAGGTCATTTTCGTCCTCCCTACACTTTATCTTGCCCATTTAGGGTTTCTAACCAATCTTATGCATCCAATAGGTGTTTTTGTGTCATTGGTTGAACAATTAGGTCATTTTCGTCCTCCCTAGGCTAATTCTTGTCCAATTAGGATTTTTAACCAATCTTGTGCATCCAATAGGTGTTTTTGTGTCATTGGATGAACAATTAGGTCATTTTCGTCCTCCCTAGGCTAATTCTTGTCCAATTAGGGTTTTTAACCAATCTTGTGCATCCAATAGGTGTTTTTGTGTCATTGGATTAACAATTAGGTCATTTTCGTCCTCCCTAGGCTAATTCTTGTCCAATTAGGGTTTTTAACCAATCTTGTGCATCCAATAGTTGTGTTTGTGTCATTGGATGAACATTTAGGTCGTTTTCATCCTCCCTAGGCTTATGCTTGTCCAATTAGGGTTTCTAACCAATCTTGTGCATCCAATAGGTGTTTTTGTGTCATTGGTTGAACAATTAGGTCATTTTCGTCCTCCCTAGGCTAATTCTTGTCCAATTAGGGTTTTTAACCAATCTTGTGCATCCAATAGGTGTATTGTGTCATTGGATGAACAATTAGGTCATTTTCGTCCTCCCTAGGCTAATTCTTGTCCAATTAGGGTTTTTAACCAATCTTGTGCATCCAATAGATGTATTGTGTCATTGGATGAATATTTAGGTCATTTTCGTCCTCCCTACTCTTAATCTTGTCCAATTAGGGTTTTTAACCAATCTTGTGCATCTAATAGGTGTTTTGTGTCATTGGATGAACGTTTAGGTCATTTTCGTCCTCCCTACACTGTATCTTGTCTAATTAGGGTTTCTAACCAATCTTGTGCATCCAATTGGTGTTTTTGTGTCATTGGATGAACATTTAGGTCATTTTCGTCCTCCCTACACCTAATCTTGTCCAATTAGGGTTTTTAACCAATCTTGTGCATCCAATAGGTGTTTTTGTGTCAGTGGATGCACATTTAGGTCATTTTCATCCTCCCTAGGCTTATGCTTGTCCAATTATGGTTTCTAACCAATCTTGTGCATCCAATAGTTGTGTTTGTGTCATTGGATGAACATTTAGGTCATTTTCGTCCTCCCAAGGCTAATTCTTGTCCAATTAGGGTTTTTAACCTATCTTGTCCATCAATAGGTGTTTTGTGCCATTGGATGAACATTTAGGTCATTTTTGTCTTCCCTACAGTTTATCTTGACCAATTAGGGTTTCTAACCAATCTTGTGCATCCAATACGTGTTTTTGTGTCATTGGTTGAAAAATTAGGTCATTTTCGTCCTCCCTTGGCTAATTCTTGTTCAATTAGGATTTTTAACCAATCTTGTGCATCCAATAGGAGTTTTTGTGTCATTGGATGAACAATTAGGTCATTTTCGTCCTCCATAGGCTAATTCTTGTCCAATTAGGGTTTTTAACCTATCTTGTCCATCCAATAGGTGTTTTGTGTCATTGGATGAATATTTAGGTCATTTTCGTCCTCCCTACACTTAATCTTATCCAATTAGGGTTATTAACCAATCTTGTGCATCCAATAGGTGTTTTGTGTCATTGGAAGAACATTTAGGTCATTTTCGTCCTCCCTACACTTTATCTTGCCCATTTAGGGTTTCTAACCAATCTTATGCATCCAATAGGTGTTTTTGTGTCAGTGGACGAACATTTAGGTCATTTTCATCTTCCCTAGGCTTATGCTTGTCCAATTAGGGTTTCTAACCAATCTTGTGCATCCAATAGTTGTGTTTGTGTCATTGGATGAACATTTAGGTCATTTTCGTCCTCCCTAAACTTAATCTTGTCCAATTAGGGCTTCTAACCAATATTGTGCATCCAATAGGTGTTTTTGTGTCATTGGATGAACAGTTAGGTCATTTTCGTCCTCCCTAGGCTAATTATGGTCCAATTAGGGTTTTTAACCTATCTTGTCCATCCAATAGGTGTTTTGTGTCATTGGATGAATATTTAGGTCATTTCCGTCCTCCCTACACTTAATCTTACCAATTAGGGTTATTAACCAATCTTGTCCATCCAATAGGTGTTTTTGTGTCATTGGATGAACAATTAAATCCTTTTCGTCCTCCCTAGGCTAATTCTTGTCCAATTAGGGTTTTTAACCTATCTTGTCCATCCATTAGGTGTTTTGTGTCATTGGATGAACATTTAGGTCATTTTTGTCTTCCCTACAGTTTATCTTGACCAATTAGGGTTTCTAACCAATCTTGTGAATCCAATACGTGTTTTTGTGTCATTGGATGAACAATTAGGTCATTTTCGTCCTCCATAGGCTAATTCTTGTCCAATTAGGGTTTTTAACCTATCTTGTCCATCCAATAGGTGTTTTGTGTCATTGGATGAATATTTAGGTCATTTTCGTCCTCCCTACACTTAATCTTATCCAATTAGGGTTATTAACCAATCTTGTCCATCCAATAGGTGTATTGTGTCATTGGATGAATATTTAGGTCATTTTCGTCCTCCCTACACCTAATCTTGTCCAATTAGGATTTTTAACCAATCTTGCGCATCCAATAGGAGTTTTTGTGTCATTGGATGAACAATTAGGTCATTTTCGTCCTCCCTAGGCTAATTCTTGTCCAATTAGGGTTTTTAACCAATCTTGTGCATCCAATAGGTGTATTGTGTCATTGGATGAATATTTAGGTCATTTTCGTCCTCCCTACTCTTAATCTTGTCCAATTAGGGTTTTTAACCAATCTTGTGCATCTAATAGGTGTTTTGTGTCATTGGATGAACATTTAGGTCATTTTCGTCCTCCCTACACTCTATCTTGTCCAATTAGGGTTTCTAACCGATCTTGTGCATCCAATTGGTGTTTTTGTGTCATTGGATGAACATTTAGGTCATTTTCGTCCTCCCTACACCTAATCTTGTCCAATTAGGGTTTTTAACCAATCTTGTGCATCCAATAGGTGTTTTTGTGTCAGTGGATGAACATTTAGGTCATTTTCATCCTCCCTAGGCTTATGCTTGTCCAATTAAGGTTTCTAACCAATCTTGTGCATCGAATAGTTGTGTTTGTGTCATTGGATGAATATTTATGTCATTTTCGTCCACCTTAGGCTAATTCTTGTCCAATTAGGGTTTTTAACCTATCTTGTGCATCCAATAGGTGTTTTGTGTCATTGGATGAACATTTAGGTCATTTTTGTCTTCCCTCCAGTTTATC